>SRSE01000216.1:0-211920 GCA_005024645.1 Planiliza haematocheilus | reverse complement strand
TTATTTCAAAAGCAACAAAGCATGGAAGCAGCTATAGGTCTTTTCCCTATTTGGCACTATACAAAGTGATGACACACTGAGTTCTGACTTCCATCTTACAATATATGCACGGTGTACAGTTAATAAAGATTAATAACAGCAGTGCTGATAAAACACTAGAACAAAAAACCACTAGATTAGACTTTTCAGAAGTGAAGCTAAAGTATCTCAAGTTGCGAGCGACAGCTTCAGCTTCAGTTGTGACACCCACTGGCCACTTTTACATGGACAAAATAACAAAATCATTCTAATACGAGATTGCAACAGAACTGTTTACACAGACACTAAATAAAACAATCCAATAACACTCAGGCTTCTCCAAAACATCATTCATTCATTCATTCGTTCATCTCCTGTAACCGCTTGTCCTGTGAAGTGTCACACACAAATTGGCTCCAGAATTTATGTGAATATAACGGAAGAGGAAGATTTTTCCCCTGAGCTTTAGTGAAACAAATAAATTCACTTAACAGAAGAACCAATATACGACACAGTGGACCGACGTTTAGCATCGATTCCGCTTCATTTCTCTTTTTCAAACATGCTCCTCTGTCTTTGTCCTTCACAGAACTTGCCATATCGCTGAATGTTTCCCCCATGTGGGGGAAAACATGCGCAGACAGAAAATATTTATACCCCCCAGCGAGAAACGATTGGATCAAGTATTTACTGGGCGCCAATAATATTTGAACCATTTCTCTATTAACTGAAAACTCCTTCCAGTGGGTTAATCTGTTCTGACTGAAGTGGATTTGGGAGATATTCCTAATCTGACTAGACTATTTTTTCTGATTTGTACTACAGTACTAATTGATTTTGTGGGGGGCTTTTATAGTAAACTAAGTTGACTTTTGAAGACTGATTTAGTAATGTGAGATTATAAACCAGCAGGTTGAGAGGACCACCAGGCTTCGAGGGGGGTGCAGTTACCAGCTTCTGGTTATATAGTCTAGTCTGTAGTCCTGCAGGAACCTTAGTGCACCACGTTTAATTTTATGGGAAGAAAAATGATCTGTCTAAACGGTTTAGGTGGCCAATAAAGCTATCAATTAATAAGATCTTTATCTTAAATGTATTACACTTTGAAACCGAGAGCAGTTGGTGTCAGATAACTCCATGCTAATTATATGCAGAGAGATAGGGAGTGCACTCAGGCTTGATAAACTGACGGTGGCGGGGATGAAAAGAACCACCTGAGGACAGTTTGTGTCTGAGTTTACAATGGGAGGTGGTGATGAGGTGACGGACAGACCCACAGAGAGAGAGAGAGAGAGAGAACCAGCTACACAAAAGATTATTAGACAAGCGAGTGGCAGTGAGGAGGAAGAAGGGGGTAAAAAAAAAAGACAGCTTTTCCTATCACCTCCTTCTTCTGTGCTAATAAGGGGGCACCGTGTTGGTCTGCTATTTCCGCCTGAGCACCGCGTGGTCACGTCTGTTGCCGCTGATCGCTTCCGGCAAGAAGTCATGAAGCATGTTGAAAAATACATAGCTCTGCAGTCATGGTGAGGGTGCAGGTGTGGAAATTAGCCATTCGATCCAAAGGGGGCCCATTCTCTGTTACCTTGGAAACCAGCTCTGGTCTGTGGAGTTACTTTGTTCTATGTTGCCTACCTGAAAGTTCCCTCGTATGAGAGGAGAGGAAGATGACGAGGCGAGGGTGGAAATGATTAGAGTTGTGTAATACTCTTTCCATTAATTCGGATTTGCCTAATTATTCTCTCAAGTCTATTGTGGAGCTAGAAGCTGTTTCTTAGCGCCACACGGTCAAATCATGTCAATTAATCTTCCGGCAGTGACAAGGCTTTACTGAGAATCTGCAAACATCCTACTTCCCGGTTTGCTCACCGCACATAAAGGCTCACATGAAGTAAGGAATGTCACTGTTGTCGAGCTGTCCTTTTTTTTTCGTTCTGTGCCACAGCCGAGGCCATGTGTTCATTTTCTTTTCTCCTTCACAAAATGGACACAGAAGTGGGTGATGCTATTGTGTGGTTTCTCTGCCTCCCCTGCGAAGCCTCTGTGGAAGATTGCTAGTCTGTCTGTCCTCTATGGAGTCCAGGAAGAGTTTGCTTTGTACTTCATCTCACGGGGAGAGTAAAGCCCCTGAGAAAAGTTTAAACAATTTTCCATCCAAAGTGTTTAGTGGATACACTCATCGAATGTAGAATAAATAATGAGCAGAACTGAATGCCAATAAGCACAAGTTCATGGCCCAAGTATAAAAACTGAATAAAATAAAATAAAAGCGACAGTAAGGGATGGAAGGTATCAAGCATGATGTGCGTCATTTGTGAATTAAATAAAGAAATGATAAGAAGAAGAATATATAAGTTGTAGGTGACTGTACACATATAGTAACATAATTTTACTCCATTTCTGCGGCTCACTTTGGTCCATTTAATAAAATATGGCAGTCGCTATAGGTCAAACCAATCCACCTGTCATAAACTACACTCTGTTAGAAAAGCCCTGGTGCGAAGCTTGTAGTACGGCGGTAACCTGGAGCAGCAAAATGTCAGAGTGAAACTTGGGAACAAATTCGGGGTGTAGGCTACTGAACTCCAGTCAAAAGACTTCACGCCCGAGCAGATGGAGGACATACAGAACTTAATGAACTCGGCTTAATTAGAACATGCAAATTATTTAGATGTGCTTTGAGATAAGTTTCACGTTCCTGTTGCTAATGGCTTCAGGCACTTGTGCACTTATCAGATTGTATCCTCGTCACTCCACTGGAGACACTTTTGGCAGAGCAAAGCAAACTTTTGATCTTGGAGGGGGGAAAAGTGCCTTTAATCTTCATGCAACTGTGCTCGGCGAGCGGCGTCCCAGGGGTTCATGGTGAGAGCAGCGACTGACTGAGTGGCAGAAAAAGCCAGTGTCATCAGTGCAGAGCCGGGGCTCACTGATTCCTGGTCTTATAATGCTCCTCGCTTACAAGGCCTCAGCTGTGCCTGTGCTCCCCTCTCATCTTGTCCATCTGTGTCTGGGACCACGAGGGCACTCCAGTCCTTCACCTTACTCTCTCCATCACTCTCTAAGTCACATCCTTCCTACATTATTCTAGTGCGGCATAAAATAAAGATGACCTGCTCTCGGGGAGTTTATTAGGGAAATATATTGAACTCTCTCTTTGCTCTGGGACATATAAGAGCATACAAAAGCTGAATTCAAAGTCATCACTGCTGCATTTAGTCAGGATACCGTAGCACACGGGAGCAAACTCCATGTTGGCGACAACACAGACTTCTAAATATCCCTTTTTTGTGCGTCGCCAGAATGTCAGGGCATCATCAACGAGCCATTGTGCAGGGAACCACTGAGCTCTGCTGCACTTTGGCGGCGGCTATAATAGGTTATCACCGGAGATTTTGAGCTTCGGCTGACTCGGCAAGAGAGAAAAAGGTTAGAACATGAAGGATTATAACACCGACACAGTGCGGCCTGATATTTTTGATGGCTTGAAAGAAAAAAGAAAAATACCTAGCTTTGAAAGTATCCTCAGGTAAACTCGGATGAATGGGAATAGTAGTAGCTGGATATTCGATAATCACATGAGTTGAATTGGAAGTTTATAGTCTGCTGTTCAACGGATTAAAGCTATAAAACTGAAATCCTGCTTGACTTTCCGTCCACACGTAACTCACTTCTACTTCAAATATTCAGGCAACCAGTTCAAATATTTGATTGGCTTGAACACCATCCCATCTTGGTTGCTTTATTCAAATTTTAAATCCCCCTCCTCTCTAACCCAGGCATGATTCAAGAACATACAGCTCTTTAATATTGAAATTAACTCCCACATCATTAGTATGAGACTGCATGATTCATATTTGAAGCGCTCACCTCTGCTCATTAAGCTCACTCATTCATTAATTACTCAGCTGCAGCTCTTGTTCCGAACGTGACCAATGCTGAGAGCGGATAGCGCAGCGTAATCATTTTCACTGTATCTCAACATGGATACTAATCCATGCTCTCTGATAATTGAGCTCACGTTATGTGACTCGGTTTAATTGCCGCATAACTTTTCAAGTGTCGGTAAGTAATTACATTCAATGAACCAAGTGCCGTAATGAAAAACTTCGCTTCGTGGGTCTCTAATATTTGCATTCAAGGTGATCAATATAGTTACTTGGAGTGTTTGCAGAAAATAACCGCAACAGCGTTTCAGCACAAGGACCAAGGCAGCCAAAAGAAAATTAAGGACTTGAACTTACTCCAGCGCTTCATTAAAAATGAAGTAATACAGTTAGGATAATATCACCAAGACCCATCTTTACTTTGGGGAAAAGGCTGATTGTGGATTTAATTCAGTGAGTCTGGGGCAGCATTGCATTAGCTGTTGATACATCCTTTACCACCTGTCTCCTATACTAGCTAATTTGGAATTAATGATTTACTGACCGGGCAGCACAGTGGAAAGGTGGTCAGCACTGATGCCTCACAGCAAGGAGGTCCCAGGTTCGAATCCCTGTGTGGAGTTTGCATGTTCTCCCTGTCTGTGTGGGTTCTCTCCGGGTACTTCCTCCCACTGTCCAAAGACATGCTCATAGGTTCACTGGTGATTCTAAATTGGCCTTAGGTGTGAATGTGAGTGTGAATGGTTTGTCTCTCTGTGTTAGCCCTGCGATAGACTGGCGACCTGTCCAGGGTGTACCCCCGCCTCCTGCCCAATGACACCTGGGATAGGCTCCAGCCCCAACGCGACCCTTCACAGGAACAAGCTGTTACAGAAGAAGATGAAGATGATTTACTGACCTAGGATGCAGAGGTGAAGAGTAGCTGTACTCACATAAATCATCATATTTATTTGAGAGCTCAATGCTTCACAGGGCGAGGAACCGTATTTGGTAACTTCTCCACATGTTCTAATTTGCGTCCCAATGCCTTTCAGTGAGGTCAAGAGCCTTGACCCTAACCCTGAACCCAACAGCTTTATGTAACACAAAGTAGTGGCCTCATGTGATAAAGTGGATATTGACAAGTACCTCAATCAGCACTTATATTCTAACGGTCTAAATACATGTTTACATTGGCATATATGGTCATTTCATTGACCTTGATTATCTCCCAAAAGTACAAAAGTCTTCTTAAGTCATATGACACCAATTAAACACTAGAGATGAAATTTTAAATTTCCAAGTATTTCAATGAGTGCCCCATAAAGGATGAATATACTTTTGGTGCTGCAGACAACTCATAAAAACCAGCACGTAGAACATAGGTTGGGGTTTCAGAGCTCTAGGATTTGTTAACAGCTTCACCAACTATTGATTTTTCTTTCCCTCTGAACGGCCCACTCTGGTTTGGTGTCTGCAAACGTTCAAACGATCCAATATCTCACCAAGAACGACATCACTTCGCTTTAACAACACTGCGGCGTTAATACTTGTTAAGAAGGATATTTAATGCGGGGCGAGGGTGCAAGGATTAATTAACGACGGTGACATCCGAGCTCGTGACACTTTGTCTGACGATGTCTGGATGGTGCCGTGATGTTTTTTAAGGATTATACTTTGCTACCAGAACATTGTAAATACTTCTTCTTTGCTGGGTCATGTGGATAGGTCGTGGGCGGGGGTGGGGGAGGGTCATTATACTCAAATTGATGAAGGGATCAGTGTTAATGCGCTTTTGTTGAAGCGTTACATTTTACCTCTTCCTCCTCGGGGACTCTATTTGGGCCATCAGCGAGGCTGATAATTTCTTTCTCACGTCCTAATTGTCTTTCTTTTTGTCTGCATTTTATCAGAGGCATGCAGTCGCTTTTCCCTGACGGAATTTTTGCCAGTGGCATAAGGTCTTTTACGTGTTGATCATGGCATTTTAATGCATCATTTGAGGGAGTGCCGCCCAGAATAATGCATTCCAATTAGAGAATTTCGCTCCGTCGGCCTCAGAGTTTTCTCATTCTTGATGTCCCTTAGATAGCTGATGGATGTTTCGGGTAATCTTCCAACATAAGGACTAAATTAAGTCTGTTTTGGACTTAGTGGGGTTTGTGTGATCCCACCACCATAAGGGGTTTCCCACATTTATTGTACTGTAATGGCTGCTGTTTCTGGCCTTTGCTACTCCTCTTTAGCAGATGAGGACAGTGTTTATCACCACTACCATCATCATTCTGAGTAATCACAGCGGTGCTCCATTTTTATGTTGGGTAGTAAAAGCTAAAATGAGATCATATCTAGTTATTAAGGAGGGCAGTTGTAGAACTCATGATCGAGCTGTACAAACCATGTGGGATAACACGATCTGACAGCCTACTGGGAAAAAGAGCATCGAATCTAATGTGGTTTAATGAGACCCTTACCACATCTGACTCCTTAATCTCACCCCTTACAGCAGTAAAACAGTTGACAGAAGGAAAATCCTTCCGTGACATCACACATGGGATTACTGAAGAGCTTTTTGGTGACTCTCGCAATCGCCATGTTGCCAGTCTTTAACTCATGCAAAAATGGGCCGACATCCGCCTACCACCAAAAGCAGCCACGCCTTATAGTAGCCAGAGGGCGTCTTTACTTCTGTGTCAATTTGACGCCATATGTACGGCAACAGGCCCGACCCTAAGAAAACCCTACACAGACCCTAACGCTGTAGCCTGATGAGCACTTCCTCAGAAATGTACCTATGAATCATAGCTACACAGACCGCAAGAACTGTGATTGGTTCGCTTGGTAGAGTCGTGTTTTCGCTTTAGTATTTCCTGATGCTTCTCCATTTCCGCAATTTTCAGATAGCAGACAGCACTGACTAGCATTGGGCGGCATGTTTACAGAGCAAGTCAGACGGATGAGTGCACAAGCATGAAAGGCTCAGACCAGTGTAGGCTATGTGTGAACGTTACTGCGTCTAGTCCTGCAGAGGCACAAAGCACACCTTAAATCATTCATAACTTGATTGACCCTCGACCTGTTATAGACAGGTTTTCTACTAAATGTATTGTTCTGTTGTCACTAAGGAGAAGTTAGCTATAGAAACCAAAACTGTTCTTATATCAGACAGCTTTCTCCCCCAGGCCATCAGGACTCTGAACAGTCTTCCCACTCTCCCTACTCAAAAGACTCACTAACCCCCTCAACATCAACACACATAATGCACTTCCATACAACCACAGACTCCCAAACACTGCACAAGCCACTTGCAGTCAAGATGGGCACTTGCACGCAAATATTGCTATTTGTTTTGGTACAGTTTTTATAAATATATTCATGATATTTTGCACTACATGCATCTGTGGCGTCTGAACTGTCATCAGTAAGTATTCTACTGTTTTCCAGTGTGGTAGTAAATATCAATAACAGTGTACCGTTTCAATTGTAGATCTGTATGTCTTCTATTTATAATATTTTGTATTATGTTTTTGTCAGTAGTACAGCAGCAGTTGCAGTTATAGTAGTTATTGTGTGTGTCTTGTCAGCATATATGTAGCACAGTGGGAATCGGGTAAACAGTAATTCACACCTCTGTAACATACTGTAGAAGCCACAATAAACAGGACTCGAAATCCTGAATCTTAAAGTTGGGCATTTTAACATGGAGGTCTTGAATTGACTCGCTTGAGGAGGCAGCCTCAAGTGGCCACTGAAGGAACTGCAGCGTTTGTGATATCGGCATTGGCTTCATTTTTTAAGTTAGTAAAGACTTAAACAACAATAAAAACAAACAAACAAACAAACTGCAGCCTAAAATCAGAGATCAGAAAAACACTGCCTGGCCAAAAAGAAATAAATAAATATCTTTAATTTGGCAAAAAAAAAAAAAAAAAAGTTATTTACCCCAACTGATGCAATGAGTAGTTTCTCATTTCTTAAACAACCATGTTTGAGAAAGGTCAAATCACTGGCATGCATCAAGCAGAGAAAACATCTAAGGAGATTGAAGAAACTACTAAAATTGGATTAAGAACTGTCCAAAGAATTATTAAAAACTGGAAGCATAGTGGGGAACCATCGTCTTGGAGGAAGAAATGTGGTTGGAAAAAAAATCCTGATTAATCGTGATTAACAATGACAGAACTCAGAGCTATGTTTGATAGTGAAAGTAAGAGCATTTCCAAACATACGATGTGAAGGAAACTTAAGGGATTGAGACTGAACAGCTGTGTAGCCTTAAGAAAACCACTAATCAGTGGGAGTAAGCGGAGAAAAAGGCTTCAGTTTGCTAGGGAGCGTAAAGATCGGACTCTGGAGCAATGGAAGAAGGTCATGTGGTCTGATGAGACCAGATTTACCCTGTTCCAGAATGATGGGGGCATCAGGGTAAGAGGAGAGGCAGATGAAGTGATGCATCCATCATGACTAGTGTCTACTGTACAACCCTGTGGGGACAGAGCTATGATCTGGGGTTGCTGCAGTTGCTCAGGTCTAGGTTCAGCAACATTATGTGTCCAAAGAATGAGGTCAGTGACTACCTGAATATACTGAATAACCACATTATTCCATCAATGGATTTTCTTATTCTTTCTTATTCATGCTCCCTGAGTGGTTCAGGGAGCATGAGACATCATTTTCACACATGGATTGGCCACCACAGAGCCCAGACCTTAACCCCATTGAGAATCTTTCAGATGTACTGGAGAAGGCTTTGCGACGAAACATTAGAAACGTTTTGGTGACGAGTTTCTTTTTGGCCCGGCAGTGCACAAATGAAATGGAATCTTTTCTACATTTGAATCTCTGATGCAGAAGTTCATAATAACCATTTAATTAGCAAATAACTCAGACGAACCTTATTATTGATAGGTTGCACGCGCTAGGTTTGATGGCTTTTATATACTTGGTTTCATGGCTGCTTCAGCACTGATTAAATGCAGGGTGTACTGTATGTAATCAGATATCTGAGCAGCCATGGGAGACTAAAATAATAGACCGACTGCAACATCAATTAGTAACAACTGCGAGGCAGCCTCAGATAACGCTTAGCAATGCATTCTGAAAAGCCAGCCAAGGTAATGGAACTGAGCCGGCGCTTTGTGTGTGTGTGTGTGTGTGTCTGTGACTAAAAACGAGACAATAAAATGAATTCTCAAAAGAGTCACATTTGACTGAATTCTGACTGAGCCTTGAGCGCAGCTGAAAGTAATATATTTTTTTTTTTCCTTTGGTAAACGGGCCTGTAAATTGATGGATTCCCTGGCTTGTGAGTGATGCCTGAAGTTTTTTTTTTATCTTTCTTTCAGGAAACTAACAACAACTGCCATTTCAAAGGGAAAAAAAAGCATGTAATGAAATTCATGGTGGGTGTACAAGGTCACTCTGACAAGGATGTGAGGGATAAAAGATTAAAAGTATCCAACTGCTGACCCTACAGCGGCCCTCGGTGTGAGCTGCAGAGACTTCAACACGTTCTCTGTGGACGACATGATTGATCAGGATCTAATTGTTGCTGCTCCGTGCTCAACTTCATTTGCATGTCATAACAAGTTAGCTCAGAATAAAGAAGAAGCCTTGAAGACGTCGTTTAAAGTCCACACAAGTTGGCACTCAGTCAGTAAATCCTGACCTAATTGTTTCTTCTCTTTGCCCTTCGTCCCTTTGTTTCTTTTGTAAAAGAAAAAAAAGTTTATTTGATGCAGAGAGATTTTTACAGGACATAATAAAAATGCTACCCGCACCACGTATTGTAGTATTTCTCACACAGAATCCTTGGAGGGATGAAGCAACGGCGAATTTTCAGAGCAGCAGCAGCAGCGGTGGTGTTAATACTTGGACTTTTAGTTGCATTTGCCTGAGATTTTCACTCCGCGCTGGGTTTTTCAGATAGCTGATGTTAAAAAGCTTCTCAAACACCAGTGAAATCTGATTAGAAACTATATCAGTGTAGTAAATCATCTTGTGAAAAGATGAAAACCCCATCTCTTTTTCCAATCTCAATCCCTTTCAGAAGATTCGAGACACAATAAACCTCCTCTTTGATGGGAGAATCACATCCATTTTATCTCCCCATGCAGCCCCAATTGCATCGTTACCAACAAAAGTTATTTTCTCCTTCAGCTCTAAAGTACTTCTGTTCAATATAATATCCAATTAACTAACTCTCAGCCCTCTCTGTGTGGTCTCATATCCCACTGCAGTCAATGACGGGAACCTGGCTACAGGCGGACTGTATTGTTGGCTTTCGGGCTCTGATGTTGACAAAGATTAATCAGCGATTTCAGTAATTCTTGCAGCAGTGCAGAGATGCTTTGCACCAATGAGCAGCAACACAAGGTGATCCACTTCATGGGGAGCCACGGAGGAAGACGCGGTTGAACAAAAAAAAAAAAAAAAAAATGGGAGAAGGACCTGTTGTTGTTCCCTGAGAGCAGACTGACAGGAAACAGACTATTAAGTGGCAGGGTGGGTTGGCGGTAGGTGTGAGGCTGAGCCTGACCCCTTTATCAGGAAACTGCACCGAGCTGCCGAGAGCACACTGCCCCAGCACTAATCACCAAGCCGCCTGGCAGTAAAAGAATAGAAACCAGGCCCGGGCTGGACTCACTCAGCCAGCCAAATGACAGTCTGGTGGAGAGGAAATAACTGCTTTCAGATCCCTATCGCTCATATCAGTCGATAAACACTCTGGGTTTTCACCTGCACCTATGCCATCAAATTTTCTTTTACACAAAAAAAGAACCTTTCAGCTGCTTGGCTCAAGATGCTTTTTTTCTGTTGTTGTTGACTGTTGGCAAGCAACTAAAAAAACAAATCATAACTTACCACGGCGCCAGATGACAGTTGAATCCCTCAGCCAGGTGTCCGATTGTATTGAGACCGTCAAAGCAGCAAATTCCCTAAAGCAAGCAAGAAAACTAACAGGTGTGCATTAAAGCAGGCAAAATGACTGAACTATACCTGCTAATCATCTGTAATGGCACTGACTGCAGCAGCTGTCTGAACCAGCATAAGTGCGAACTGTGCATTTTTACATTTTAAGACTGGGCTCCGTCAAGATTGGACCTCCATTTTTATTTCAGCTTATAGCACACTAACTTGGAAATGCAGAAACTATGTCAATAATTATGAGCACTTAGTGAGAAGATGACAACAGCTGCACCATCTAGAAGTAAAGGACACTTTTAGTGACCTTTAGTTGTGCAGGTAGATGGATATAATTAAATCTGAATACAGCCAAGTTTGCCGTCAATGTTCCTGTCGTCCATGAAGGTTAGGGGAGCTGTGGAGTGGTAGTTAGAGGTGCAGCTTGGGAGTGAGGGGTCCCAGGTTTGCCTCCCACTGTGTCCATGGCTGAGGTGCCCTGAGTAAGCATCTACCACCTCAAATTGCTCCCCAAGCGCAGTCCAGTCATCCAGGTTGTGGTAAACCCAACACACAAAGCTAAAGCAAAGGCATTCAAGCAGCTTCTTTTATTCTAAATGACCGGTAGGGTGTTTAGGTGTTTATTAGAAACGTCCATGGGTGGTGTCCACCTGAACTTCTAATGACTAAGGTCTGTTAACAACCAAACACTCAATACCTTGAAGTTGTCTTGATCCTGTGTTTTCCTCCCAGTGAATGTTACTCTTAAAGACGCGTTGCCACCAAGAAACTCAAGGCTCAAAGTGTCAACTTGTTTTTGTTTCCCTCAAGTATACAAATCTGTAACTTTCTCTCCGAGCAGACGTAGACATTTTGGAAACAAACTTGTGACCCTGCATTCCACCTACCCCTGAATGACAAGGGACAATCTTTTGAAGACAGCAGCCTCCACATTTTAGTCAAGGAGGACAGATGCGTTAAAAGAGAAGTAAAGAAAGCCTTCTGTGTAACTGGAGAATCCTTGATGTTCCCAATAGCAACTAAACTCTCCACATGTCATTTAGAAGTGAAGAAGCTGCTTGAATGAGAGGTGAAGCATTTGTTTGAAGTCCAGTCTTTGTTGGTTGGATATGATATTACTGTCTCTATGCTACGCTACGCTAACTAGCTGCACCCTCCAGCCACCTTTTTACTGTATTTTCTTACTCTAGGGAAGCAGGTAAAAAAAAGACATATTAGTTCAAATATGAAGCTAACCCTTTAAGAAGTCTGACTCCTTTCTTTCACGTACTTCGGCTTCACAGTTTAGTTCTGACATGTTCAATGTATGTGCATAGATTTTGAAGGTTTTCTACCGTTTGATCCCCTGGTAGGCTGAGTGTGCTGGAAATGATAAGAAGGCAGAAATGAACATTTAACATGATGGTTAACTCTGACACACGTCAGTCATTGATAAGTGTAAACTGTAGAAAATGGGCTTTAAGGAGCACAGCTCACGGTGTGGTTGTTCAGTCTCATCTTTTCAGTCAATATTCGACTAAGATGTTGTCATTTCCTTTCTCATTTGTGTTAAGAGCGATTCACGGCCTTCGTGTCTGCGCCACTACTTGGGCAGATGTAACTGCCCAAGGACACACGTCAAAATGTTATCAGTGCTGACATAGCACAGAGTCTAAACCCTATCCTGAACACCCAACCAGCGCTGTCTGTGGGGTCATTTTTCTGTAAAATAATGCAGTTTCTCCTTTTCAAATCTGAAATAATTGGAGACACTTGTAGACACGGATAGCTGGTGGTATGATAGTGTAACTAAAGGCTTTTTTTAATAATATCCTGCAATTTTTTCCGAGCTATTGAACTCTTAAAATGTCATTCAGTGTAAATCTTTTGTTCGAGAATCCAATGCATCTGCCATAATTCCATTTAGCTTTTTAATTGGAAGCTGATGGTATTTTATTCACATTAATCTAGGCTCAATTTCTCTATACCTGTATCTCCCCAATTTCTTTATGGAGAATTTTTATTATTATTATAGTTCTTTTTTTTTGTAGATATAATTGCTGTGCTTTCATCAGATTATGTTCATCACTCACTGTACCAATTATCTTTGTCTGGGCTTCTACAAGGTTATAATCTGTCAATGAAATGATCGGTAAATGGGAAGGGTGGGGTGGTAAGGGGATAATCGTTAAATGCTAAATAGGATCTGGAAAGCATTTTACGCTCACCTCTAGCATACAGTGTTAAATATTAATATACCTGGGTTAAGTGTCTGGTGAGCCTGAACACATCAGATGCGCTCCTTTTTGTGCACAAGCCATGTCAAATCAGCGGCGTGCGGCATTACTAATTCCTTCCAAAATGGATGAAAGATTCAGAAATGTGTCTCTGCCGAGGGTATAGATCAGGCGGAGAGTTAAATACAGAGAGGCAAGCCAAGAAAATGGCGCCTTCAGACAATTTTTAAAGGTCCTGGAGTGAAAAGGCACACCAGCAATGGCCAATTTCAGCTCTGAAAATTGTGTGTGAATTTATTCCAGGAGAGCCTAGGGTAAGCGAGGTGGAAAATGCTGACACTTTGAAAAAATTTACAACTGCCTGGCCTTGGCCCGTGACTCGGGTTGAAGGTTTGAAGAGCATCAACCTGATTTTCTCGAAATCACTTACCTGCAGGCCACCGTGCCCTTAAAAAAGCCTGTTATGGCTGCTATAAGCTTACTCTCTATCGCGGTCCTGCAATAACAGGTCGGAATCTGAGCGGCGCAGCATCGCCCTGCAGGTGGCTCAGGAGAAATTGAATAAAATATGGAAGAAAGAGGGGGAAAGCGTGCTCTGCTTTGTTTACAGATGTGCTCGTGATCATCTCTGTTGCTGGTCAGGGTCTCACCGGGAGATTCACTTGGCGTCTGTGTGTATGTGTCGCGGTGGTGGTGTGATTTACGCAGCATTTGTCATGCACAGCATTATGTGTGGTTCAGGTCACAGGTGGAGGCAGCAAATCACTGTGCCAAAATAATGTGATTGAATGTCAGTGGGCTTGCTGCTTCCCTCAAAGGAAATGAATGGACGCCAAATGACAAGGTTCAGGGCCCAGGCATCAACATCTGTTACAGTCAAAATGCATGTGCAGAGAAAAAGAATAAAGCTGAAGGCTAAAAACTGAAACAAATCTAAGAAAATGGTTTTCTACTCTAAAAAAATGTTTTCGTAGTCTGTCTTCCCAGCTGGTGGATAATGGGGTAGCTCATACCGCTAAAAGGTCACTGACGACTGCTTCATTGCATCTCTGAGTGTTCGCACTTGTTTTAAGAGTGTCAAACACACATCAGGTACTTAGATTCAGTTCACTAATTCGAAAAGTTAAAAACCAGCTGTGTGGATTTTTTTTATTTTTATTTTTTCAAACAGAAAAATGTACAGGAAGTCAGGATAAGCAAGGGGAGAAAGGGAGAGCTGAGGGGAGCAGCTTAGCATAGCACACACCTTGGTATACATCCGTCTAAGTGACTTTCAGAGTCCACTGCACACTGTGCGCTCTAACACTATGGAAGACCATTCTTCAAAAATAGCATTATACTCAGCAGCTTCATTACCACTTTGAATGAAATAGAATTTCTTCAATACCAGCACACTTGAAAAGTTAAAACACAGCTGCGTGTATATATTTCAGACGTCAAGACATTATGTACTGTATGCAATTATACAGAGCTTAGCACGGTGCACGGCACACTGAGCACTTTAACACTATAGAAGACTGTATGCCCTTAGCATTTCACACACTGGTAAAATGTGATAAATACACCAGAAAGGTATAAATCAGTGCCTCTGCGTGGCTCCACAGTTTACTAAGGGCAGATGTCTTTCATTATATTGTCTATCTCTCGGTAAAGTTCTCCAATAAAATCCTGTATAACAGGACAATTATAAACTAAAAGGCGTGTTCCTTGAGGATGGGCGTCTGCTTTGGTTTGCCCACAATCTCAGGCTGCATCAGAATCAATGCAGAAAGTTTGTATTAAAGATGAACTTCACCTGGGAAATGATGCCCAAATCTGGTGCAGGATGAAAACACATAAGCTGCCACAGAAAATTCTTCAGGGTGTCCCAAGACCAGAACAGATGGCAAGCGACTATATTTTGCATCGAAGATCGAAGACAAAGTTGGCTTTAGATTCTGAAATATGATATTTGGGAGAGAGCCAAGAGAACAATAAGGAGGAAAGAATACAATCTAAAGAAGAAGCTGCAAAGGAGATAAGAAAAATACTGCCCATATCTTCTGTATTGTGGCAGACATTGTCAGAATAACAGGATATTCACTGCTGATCACGTTTAAATTAGATGCAGGCGTTCACTGTGTGAAACAGACGGACTACATTAAACCAAGAGAACGAATAAGTGAAAAGAATGCTAATGTTTACCTGCTGCAAGGAAATATTCAAATGCGCATCAGTCATTCTGAGGACACAAGCTGAGGCCGAGGCGTGGAGTGCATGATTGAACATCAAAGGGGAGGGTGCTATCAGCATTTATCTTTGAGATTCACAGCTGGGAGATAAGTCGCGCTTTAATTGTGGGTCTGTCTATTGTAGGTCACAGGCATCCCATCAATCACAGCACCCAGGGCAACCTGGCATGTCCTGACTTTAAGGAACAGAGGGAAGCTGATCATGAATTATAATAAATTACTACTGCTTGGCATTTTCTCATTTTCTTCATTAGGAGGAAAAATGGCCAGCCAGCAAAAAGAGGGCAGAGTTTGGAGCTCAAGGTTTCAACAGCGATGGCAACGTCCAGCGCTGAATAAATAGCAACGGGCAAACAAAGAGCGCATCAGGAGAATGTGGAGGTCACAAAGTGTGTGTGTGTGTGTGTGTGTGTGTGTGTGTGTGTGTGTGTGTGTGTGTGTGTGTGTGTGTGTGTGTGTGTGGGTATGTGTGTGTGTGTGTGTGTGTGTGCGCCAAAGAGAATACAAATCATACAAACCAAGCGTGGTCTTTAACAATAAGAGTGTCAGTATATGTGTCCTGAGTCTTCAGCCTCAGCCCCTTAGTACTGTACGTAGCTTTAGCTCACCCCTGTTCACTGTGTTCCTCAAGCAGCAGCTCAACAATGTAGAGTAGTTTCTTTATATAACACAAATTTATCAGCATTTATAACATAAATATATTGTCAACTGATTTAAAGGAACTGAATATCATTCTTCATTTGCTTTCCTGATGAAAGATGAGAAGAACCGTACCACAACAAATTATACACTTAGCACGTTATTTATTTTGGGCATCACATGAGAGATTAGTGGAATGAAATGCAACAGCTGCTGTCATCTCATTTTCTCTTTTAAAGTTTTCTCTTCTAACGTGAACAATGGACGGTGACAAGCTGTCTTGCCAGCCTGACTAAATTACCAGTTAATGCTCGCTAAACTAGAGGCCAGATACTTTGTTTCTAATCTTATCATGTGAGTTTGTTTCACTGGATCCACCTGAGGAAAAAAAAAAAAAAAGTAACTTGTTGCTCATGGGATTATGTTCTTTAGAAGAAAACTTAAGCATACAATATACATTATATTTGAAGGGACAATGACACGTCTGGGGGAACTCAGCCATATGTTGATCTCTCCTGTCTCAGAGTTTCCTGATCATACTCCTCCGTCTACCCTCCCCGTCTCCTCTCCCCTGCTGATCAGAGACCACCTGAGTGTCACTCCTTTGTCCTTTTGTTGTGACCATGTCTGGGAGCCACCTCTGCCTCCCTGCTGAGCTCACCCTCTTGTGTAAGGTTGCCCTCGACAGACCAATATACATCCACTATACGATCTATTCAGAAACTTTCTGCAACCACACCTGGGAACAGGGTATATCTGTGCTCTGGCTGTGCATTCAGGGTCAGTCTCTCCGGTCTCGGACCCACTCTGTGTAGGTAGGCTCACCATGACCTGGAACTCTAATAAACTCGCACCACTTCAGCAAACTTGGAGCTCAACTTGGATTGTTATTTACTTTAACAGCTCCAGTGTGTGTCTTGGCTTGAGTGGAGCTTCTGGTTTGTTTTCTTGCTGCTAGCTGTAGCGACATGCAGACATCTATCTCATCCGTCTCATCCATTCATTTTCTGTAAGCGCTTGTTCCTGTTAAGGGTCGGCAGAGAGGCAGGGTTCACCCTGGACAGGTCGCCAGTCTATCGCAGGGCTAACACCGAGAGACAGACAACTGTTCACAGTCACAGTGAGCCTAATGAGCATGTCTTTGGACAGTGGGAGGAAGCCGGAGTACCTGGAGAGAACCCATGCAGACACAGGGAGAACATGCAAACTCCACACAGAAAGGATCAGTGCTAACCACGCAGTTATCAATCCACTTCTGCCTCTTCGCCTGGCTACAGTTTGCACGATCCTTCCCTACTCCACTGTCCGCATACTTACCGGGAACACATTTCCTTTGTGCACGTGATATTTTGTACTCACTGGCAATTGTGTAATGAAAGGCAGGCTTACAGGGACAGTCATTAGATGTGCAATGAGCATTAACTTCGAAATGACAGCAAAAAAAAAAAAATTGAAACATGTCTACGTTCAACTATTTACCCCCTGACATCTTTGCCCGGGCTGGTGTTGGCCTTCTCATCAACAGCTACTCTTCAACATGCTAAAAACTAAATGACCGATTGGTTTTGGTCCAGAAAGCACCGAGAGACTGAAGAAGCAAGTACGCCTTAACGGATTAAGAGGTCCTGGACTTCATCAAGAAAAAAAAATAAACAATCCCAATAAACAGGAAGACCAAAGGGGCTTTTCTTTCAGAAATCCATATAAAATCAAGACGTCAATAAAAACGCAATTTGTCAGGTGCAAAAGGGAAGGCCAAAGAAGAGAGTATCAATAGCAGAGAGACAAAACCCAGCAGATTACACGCTACATGTCATTGATCTTCAGCGGTAGGACATCCAGTATATTTGTCTTAGTGGCTTGGGGATAAGACAAGACATAAGTGATGGAGTGGGATCTCAAGAACACACTGTAGCCTTGCCTGGAGCCCACGGTTGCATGTGACAGACAGGGTATCATGCTCCGAAACCCTTCTTGAAAGGCTTCTGTTGCTGCTGTTCTGGGGATTAAACCAGCCTCATAATGGCCTGTGGGATTTGTGCCACTGCCGGGTGACAGCCGTCGAATTGGGTGGCAGGCGCAGACGAATTGCAACTAGAACACAGCGCTCAATCTATACAGTTGCCAATCACAGTGAAGATCTATTGACCACGAAGAAGAAGGAGAGATAAGGTAAATATAGAGCCGCTTCAGTGACAGGTGGGGCTATGTGAAGGAGTGTATTCAAGCGCCGGCAGAGTCGGACTTGTGTGAATAATCCCATAAATGGTAAATTCCCTAAGCATACCCACACCTCTTCCTACAAACGCATATGCCTTCCTTTGCTCTTGTTTTGGGGATTTGCAGGATTATTTTTCCACGGGAACTACTTTACATCCTCAACAGCTACTCCATACAGGATCCACAGTTGCCATGGCAATATCTGTGGCAGGAAAAAAAGAGAGACAGAGACAGAGAGAGAGGGAGTGCGAAGAAGACGACGAAAAAAAAAGAAAAGAGAAAAGTATTCACAGTTGACAGGGAAATAACTGGTTTCATTATATATAGCCAGCTGATTCTCTCTGTCACCGATGACAGGGCAACGGCAGGCCCGGTGAAAGAGCTTGTGTTTGTGTTTGAGCGGTAATAAATTACTGCAGGGGTCAGGGCTGCGCAGGGCACGCTCACTGATTAAATGGGACCAAACTTTTATCCCTCTGACATCTCCCAGCCTCCTCCTCCTCCTCCTCATCTGGAATCTGGAGGTGCAGACAAATCCCATAATCCTAATTAAGCATTTTCTCCTATTGCAGCGTGCGAAGCGCCCGGCTGTTTACACAAGTGAAGCCCTAATTCGGTTCCCATGCTGAGTTCAAACACGCAGTTTAGGTTAATCTCTGCAAATACTGTGGAGAGCGGTGACGTCACTCTAAGTTATATAAAGAAACTGGGAAAGCAAAAGGAAGCACTTTGGCTTTAGAGGTAGAAAGCATGCCACAGACTCAGCCTGCGTGATGTTTGTAGGTGAAAAACGTCCCCCTCGTCTTCGAGGATGTCATTCTCATTTTCACCGACTCCCAGCAGTCTCACGGTCAATTGAGCAGGACGGTGTGGGAGAGAAAATTGCGACTGCGGCTGCTGCTGTGAGTTTCTGTTTGCCTATTTCTTCCAAACAGTTTAACATTTCAAAACAAGCGGCACTGTGAAGCAAAGACACTTTATGAGTCCACATCAATACCCAGAGTGGGAGCACAAAGGTGAAGAGTATGGACACATGACGGCCTTAAGTGGGTCTCGCACAAAATCTTCCTGTTGCCTGCAGCGCGCACTCAAGTTTGTATAATGAATGTGCTCCAAAGAATAACTCATTAACGTCTGTTGAATGCAGCTGGCATAATTGAAAAACAACACGCATAATAAGTAGGTAACCCCAATTAGCTTTTATGAGCTACACTATGTAATACATGCTACAGTGTTGTGGTAAGCATATGTAACATTTCCACACATCCTTACCTAAATATGCATTTTTCTTATGGTTGTTTTAATGTGTGTGGATCAGTGTAGTCTAACACATACATGCTTGTATAACTATGTGATATTACAGCTGGTTTGGAAGCCATTTGCATCACAACATGCACCACTGCGTGGACGTCTACGACAATCTGAAACCCTTCACACAAGTCGTAAGACTGTCAATTATTTGTTCCTTATTATTATTTAAAGAGACACTTTTTTAGGCATCTTAAAATATGATAATATAATACTGGTGTAACACATGCAAATGCAATTATGCATTGATTAATCAAATCCTTAATCCGAAATTTGCATCAGTGGACTTCATACGGTGGTGAAGGCCTAGCAAGAGGCTCATTACAAGCATCATTCATACAATAGTTATGAACGCTAAAGCTCCACGCCAGCCAGCTATGCCTGCTAAGACCCTTAAAAACAATTGATATTTGCACTAACCAGCCATAACATTAAAAGCACTGACATGTGAAACAATATTGATCATCTTATTATGATGCAACTCTCTGCTGGGAAACCTTTGGTCCTGGTATTTATGTGGATGTTACTTAGACACATAGCCCCCGCCTAAAGGTCGTTGTTGACTAGGCTGCTGCGGCATTACTCAGCAGGACAACGCTCAAGAACCACTTAATAAACATGGATTAGGCCTAGGCTGCCACACTCCTAAGATCCCAAACTGATTGCATCTGTGGGGTGCACTGGAACAATGCTGATCCACAGAGGTCCCTCCCTTCAATCGATAGGACCCAGATGCTCCCACTACCAGCATCCTTGTGCTAGACATGACAGGATACTCTCAGGAGGCCTGTGTGTGTTCCCTCATGAGTCAGGCACAAGGGAGTTCTACACAATGTAGATTTAAGGTGGTAGCTGTGCATATAAATATGTTACAGATATGCACTATATTGCCAATACATAGTATTCACTCATCTGCCTTTACACGCATGTGAACTTAAATTACACCCCATTGTTAATCCATAGGGTTTAATATGATGTCGGCCCACCCTTTGCATCCATAACAGCTTCAACTCTTCTGGAAAGGCTTCCCACAAGGGTTAGGAGTGTGTTTATGGGAATTTTTGACCATTCTTCCAGAATCATGAGGTCAGACACTGATGTTGGACGAAAAGGCCTGGCTCGTAGTCTTCACTCCAATACATCCCGAAGGTGCTCCATTGGGTTGAAGTCCTTTGTGGACTTTGTTTTGTGCACTGGTGCGCAGCCATGTTAGAACAAGAAGGGACCATCCTCAAACTGTTCCCAGAAAGTTGGGAGCATGGAATTGTCCAAAATCTCTTGATATGCTGAGGCATTCAGAGTTTCTTTCACTGGAACTAAGGGGCCAAGCCCAGCACCTGAAAAACAGCTCCACCAAACTTGGCACAGTGCAGTCAGACAAGTACCGTTCTCCTGGCAACCACCAAACCCAGATACATCAGATTGCCAGATGGAGATACATGATTCGTCACTGCTCTAGAGTCCAGTGGCTGCGTGCCTTACATCACTGCATCCGACACTTTGCAATGCACTTGGTGATGTACGGCTTGGATGCATCTGCTCAGCCATGGAAACCCATTCCATGAAGCTCTCTACGCACTGTTCTTGAGCTAATCTGAAGGCCACATGAAGTTAGGAGGTCTGTAGCGAATGACTGCAGAGCACTATGCACATCCACATCTGCTGACCCCACACCATCATTTTACATGGCCTGCCACTTTTTGTTTTTGTTTTTGGTTATAATACCACTGAGAGTAGATTGTGGAGTATTTAGTAGGAAATTTTGCAGCTGGACTTGTTGCACAGGTGGCATCCTTTCACAGCACTATGCTGTAATTCACTGAGCTCCTGAGAGCGACCCATTCTTTCACAAATGTTTGTAGAAGCAGTCTGCATGTCTAGACGCTTCATTTTAAGAGAATGGAACACCTGTATTCATTTATTTTGGTGGATAAGTGAATACTTTTGGCAATATAATATAGTTTTATTTTTTATACAAGAACCTTGTGAAAATGTTGCTGAATTTGAATCCAGAAATGTTTCTAACACGACCCTGCTCTTATATTCTGGTTAAAGCTTTCTTTATCTTTTACTGACCAACACAGCCAGTGTCAGGATTTATATTGCTTTGGAGTAATGCGGAAGCACAACATGAGTTCATGTACTTTCACGCACCTCCACTCCACTGCCCTTGAGCCCTGTTGTGACTGCATGATCCAGTCCAAACTGCTTTCCACTACAACCAAACCACTGTCGCTTTAAATACCAGCTGAACCTCTGTCACCGGGTTCGCACTCTGCAGGGCTGAGTGGCGCCTCAGCGGCCTCACACGCCGCTCGTGGTTCGGTTGAGGGCATTTAAAGGTTTGCAATTCCTCACACATCCCCGGATTAGGGACAGCGGAGGCTGTGACCCAGTCGGCACTCAAGGGCAACGTCAACCTACAGCGTGGGTTCAGAATTACAAACAACCCAGATCCAAGAGCCACTATTCAAAAGCCAATCAATACCTGCTGGGAAGAAATGGCTCTCATCATAGGACACATCAATCTTAGGCACAGGTGTGCTTGTCAAAGTAGCAGATACCTTAATTAATAAATATCAACTGAGCCCTCTGTGGTGAATTAATATTTCCCCTCCTGCCAGCATGTCAGGGAAACATGTTATGATTTGGGGAAGAAATCATTTCCGGCTCGAGTGTCACTGTTCCAATAAGCGTTTATCTTGTTGGTTGACTCGTAATTATTGTTAATGACAATGTGGCGATGACAGGCAGGAGCACTACAAGTTATTACTCGACTAGGCGAAGCTGATGACAAGTTAAATAACATCGCCCGCTGAATTAGATGGTGCTGTTTAACCACAGGTCGAGGAAGAACAACGGAGAGCGCAGCAGGATAGAGCCGCAGTGTAATTATTATACAATGAACCGCACTCGGGTAGATTCTTTATTAAATGAAGCAAGAAGAGCCATCACTCAGCTTCCTGGCGTTGGGTGGAGTGGACACTGGTGACAAGCTCCACAAATGAGCTGCGCTTTCTGTGATTGGAGGGGTAATTCAGAGCCATGTGAAGCTTCGCGGAGGATCAAGACTAAAACAGCTTACGGTTATCATGCAGAAGGATTTAGGAGGAGTGAGTGGTTAGGGTTTCCGGGTTGTTCAAGGACACTTCACGGGACTGGTTACCGATTAACAAAAGCAGCATCAACCTACAAGTTGGGTCTAGGCTACGAATGAACAAAAATTCAAAGGAGGACAATTTTTTCTTTTCTAAATGTCTGGAGGGTGCAGCTCTACCAGAATGTCCCCTGAAGGATTAATATGCTACTGTAGCATGAAATGTTGGAAGAATTAACATAAGTTTTTATTTTTTTCATTTCACACTTTTGGCCGATTTGCACTGCTGCCAATTTAATAGGGGGCCAGAAAAAGCAGGAACGGTGTAGCACGACTTCTTAGTCACAACACTAAAATCAGGTCAAATTATCTATGTCGAGTACATTCCCACAAACCCATGACATTCAGGTTACACTGCATAAATTATCAAATGGTGGCACACTGACACATCAAACCAAGATGGTAAAAAGGTAAACAACTACACCGATCAGGCATAACATTATGACCACCTTCCTAATATTGTGTAGGTCTTCCTTGTCCCTCCAAAACAGTTGTGACTCATCAGAGAATGGACATGGGCCTTCTGAGGGTGTCCTGTGGTGTCTGGCAACAGGATGATGTTAGTGGGGGGCCTTTGGGTTCTGTGGGTTAAAGGGAGGGGCCTCTGTGGATCATCCACAGATACTTGATCAGTTTGGGATCTAGTGAATTAGGAGGCCAGGTCAACACCTTGTAGTTTTTTTTTTTTTTAATCATTCCTAAACCATTTTTGTGTGTGTGTATCTGTGTCAGGCATCGCTATGGGGTGGGGGTGCCTGGTCTAATCTAGGTGGGTGGTACGTCTAAGTAACATCCACACCTTCGCCAGGTCCATAATATTCCCAGCGGGAACGTTGCATTGTCACAAGATGATCAATGTTATTCATTTCTCCTGTCGGTGGTTTTAATGTTGTGGCTGACCGGAGTAGGTGTGAAATATTTGCACTGCACCGTGAGAAAGCTAGCGAGCTGAGATTAACTTTCAGTTTAGTATGCCCAAGAACATCCTCATACTTTGAGCCAGGGTTCCTTTAAAAAAGCAACGCTACTAATTGGCTTCTACGACTGAAAGATATTGAACTAGGAAGTGAGTTTATATTCAGGTAGTGGAGAGGGACGTCCTGAAGGCAGTTACTCCATTTCTATTAAATCAAGATAACAATAAATATAAAAGCAATTTACTGAAACCAAGTAAAGGTTTGGAACATTAGCACAACAACTCAAAAATGGCCCTCATCTAATTCTCCAGATAAACTTGATAAACACTCACAATAGACAGCTTCATAGTTATCTCTTTGTCCAAAACAAGGATGATGTGGAACAATTTCTGGGGGGGGGGGTTCTTCTCAGCCTGCGCTTGTTCTTCCGTTGACGTCATTGACTCTCAGGGGGGGACCACAACAATCCAAGGTTGGTGCTCTGGACTGATTACTTGCTTGTATCGCAAACAACATTTCCAACAGCGACGTTATGGACAACTAGTTACAGCACACTGGCAGACGCAGATGCACAGCCAGGGTTTCAATATTTACCAGGAAATAGCTGCAGGTTGGGGTGTTGACAACAGGAAAAGCTGAAAATTGATTTTGTGTAGACATTAGCACTATTTGTGCAAATGTAGTGTTACTCATCGCATGCTGTTTTTGCAGTATTTTAGTCGAACTGAGAGGTTGTGATATTGCAGAGTAAGTTAGAAAATCCGCTCGCCTCCAGGGGCTGGGCTGGCTACTCGCACACGGTGCATGAAATGCAATGACAACTAAACTAAAAAAAAACAGTTAAAAAACAACTTTCTCCTTCAATACAGCATGCACAGAGGAATCTATTTCTTCACCCTACTTCAATTACGATCAGCACCAATTAAATAACCAAACAAAAAAGCAGCAGGTTTGCTCTTTAATGTGTTCCCTGTTTGGTAATTTCACTCAAATTGCCATATCCATTATTTTATGTGCTTTTCTGTCAACACACACAATCACTACATAAGGAAAAGCCACCCAGCGCATGTGACAGTTTATCTCGGCTTGTAATTTGGCACACCTGCCGTGTTGTCTTGAAACCTCAGAAAACAAAAACAAATCTTTGCTTGAAGCCAAACTTCACTACTGGGACTCCTAAAAATAAACAGGTGCTAATTGCTCTCAGTGCAGAAGAAAGGGGCAGATTCTGGTGTGACGCGTAATTTCCCTTCACGAAAAAAAAAACAACAATCAAAAGTCTGTCGAGTGCAATGAGACGGGGGTCTGTGGGAGACTGGCGTTTCATTTAATTTGCAACTTTGGCTGATAATTCAGCAGCGGCTTCTCTTTACAAGGGAATCATCGTTCCCAACATGCCAACCAACACACTGCAAATCCCTGGATAATTGGTTCTACCTGCCTCATGTCGGAGCTACAAGACAAAAGGCTTGTAGCAATAAAAATGTAATTACTTTGTAATTACTCTGCATTATCGAAAGCCCCGTTTTAGCGTATTAATATCTGTACACACTGCTGGAGCCCGTGCAGGATCGCTGCGGTAACACACAAAGAGACGGAGAAGATATAGAGGGGCAAGACTTTTATTTAAATCCAAACCAAGTGGGAAAATTTGTGTACAAGGTGGGTTTAGGCATAAAAATGATGAAGAAATTCTAAATAGACAAATTAATGAGATGTTCCTCTGGTCATCTGTGAGGTGGTTTTGCATCTCGCTTGCTCCCCCTCTGCCTCTGAGCACTTCCTCTCTTTCGTAGATTTGTTTCTGCATCTCCTCTAGTTGTGGCCCTGGAGAGCCTCCGCCATGAACAGCTTCCCGAGGTTCTGCGAGGTGAATTCCTTCACATTCTGGCAGTATGTGTTAATTTGCCCTGTTGGAGGGGAGCCACAAGCAACCACGCGCCCCCACACACACACACGTGCACAAAAAAAATAAAATAAAACACCCACAGAAACACACACGGCCACAGACGTACATACATACACATGTGCGCGCACAAACAGGCGGAGGAGGGGAAGAAAACAGCAGCACAGCAAAACATCAAATTAGTGGTGAACGGAGTAAACGGAAGGATCAGAATGTTGTCAGGAGGCGGGGGAGAGCTGAGCGGCATGAAACAGCGGGGAAAAGGGGCGGTCGAGTTGGAGATTGAGTCAATAAACTTTAAATTAATGTAATTTCAAGATAATGGCGGAGATAATTACAAAACAGAACCGGAGCTCCTGCGAGGGGAGCAGAGGGGGCGAATGGAGTTTGGAGAGACTGGAAAGGGGGGAGGGGGGAATGCTGGTGGATTTTTGTGCGAGCGCGCGCGTGTGTGTGTGTGTTGCGCGCGTACCTGAAATGAGCAGTGTGTCCATGCGCGGTGGCGGCTGAGGGGGTTTGAACATTTTGCTGATGTCCTCCTCGGGCAGCGGGGGCTCCCCTCTGCTCTGCCGCTGGGCGTTCTCCTGCTGCCGCCTCTGGAGGTACTGGAGGGAGGGAGGTGGAGAGAAAGATGGGTGACATTAGTAGGGGAACAGCGGAAGGACAAAAACTAATAGCATGGAGTGGCAATATATAACAGAAAAACAAGGCAGGAACGATGTAACGTATAGGAAGGAGGTGAGAAAAGAAGGATATGTAGAAGGTAAAGAAGGTGGGGGATGAAAAGGGTATGAAGTGAGGAAGGAAGGATCGGGGGAAGGCTAAGTAACAAGAGGAGAGACATATAGTCGGAGAAATGCAGGGAGCAGAGTCGACACACAAAGACAGAGAGAAAAAAAGGAGAGACAGGCAATGGGAACGGCAACAGGAAGGAAGTGAGATGTAGAGAAACATGGTAATGAAAAAAAGAAATGGGGAGACAGAGAGGAGTTATACGCGCTGACAGGAATGGAGTGATTTGTGGAGGGCTGACAGTCAGTAAATCAGCGAGGTGCCGGGTCTCTGGAGATCCTAAAAGCCTTGTTAATTTGGCAAGATGGAGGAGAGACTGACACAGACCGGCAGAGGGGGAAGGGGAGGTGGAGGGAGAGAAAGAGGGTGAGGGAGAGGGAGAACGACGTGGGAGCGACTTGTTTTTTTTTTTTTTCACCCAAACATTGCACAACACACCTGTACTAGGGACTGAAGCTGATGTGAAAAAAATAAATAAGGGGGCTATGATAAACAATAGGAAAATGAAAAAATAGATGTTTGTTTGAATTAAATGTCACAGCAGGACCGTGAATAATCAAAACCCCGACGTATAACCGTAGGCAAACTCTGAAAACACGGTTTTGCACTTTTGCTTGCTTACAAAGTATCTGCTCCCTTTCAAAGTATAGAACGGCCTCCTTTGATGCCCCTCTGGCTGCCTCCCTCACAATCTCTGTCACGTTGCACAGTGTGTGTGTGTGTGTGTGTGTGAACAGTGGTTTTTGAATTGAACTGGGGTCCAGACTCTTGTGTAGCTCGGGCTTTATGTTTGAGGCCGATGTCTCGGAGGGAAGAGATCCCGTCCCAGCAGCTCTCTTCTCATGCTGCAGCCGCGCTCCTCTGTACTCGTTTTACCCTTTACCTTCACAGGCGTTTCAGGGCCCGCTGCAGAGAAGCAACACCAGAGGACGGTGTGTTTCTGGAAATGCGCTGCGGCATCCCGAGCTTCACTGCATTGGCTCAAAACCTCAATTCATTATGATCTATTCTGATCAGGTAGCGCGGTGCACTGCCACTGGTCGTGGGGTTGCGTGTAAATATTTGATACACCCAGCAGCTCTAATCATGCGGCGAGTTGATAATTAATTAAAAAAACGTAGGCTATTAAACGGCAATGTTAAAGCTATTTGGCTTCGATTTACATGTAGAGATTAACACAATTATTATTATCTGTCCATACAGAGTCCAGCAGGCTGCAGAACATTGTACTGCAACTCCAGGAGGTGAAAATGGGACTTTCAATTATTTCTACAAATTAATCTTTGAAGCATATAAACGAATTAATTTTGGATTTAGTTTCAATGACTTGGTTCCCAGGAGAATGTCATAGTTTGAGCTCTTCTCTTTTCCTCCACAGCAGCTCGTTAATTGATAAAGTATCATGTTGCTGCTTGTGTTGGTCTTCTCTCTCCCTCTCAGTCTGCTTGTGTGGGCCACATTTTGCTTTAATTCTCATTATCTTCTGGTCCCCTTACGCCTCGGGTCTCTCTCATTTAAAAATCCACTTCTGCATGCTGGCTTCTGCTTACTTCACCGCTTGCATGTTTTTATGTTGGAGTCCAGCCACCTCCACGTATTAGCATTACCCCTGACCCTTTGTACACCGTGTTTAACCTGCAAACTAACCCAGACACAATTTAACTGATGACCTTTTCCCACGGAGCTCTAGTTGCTTCCGTTTCTATTTTATTATTATCGCTGAATTCACCATTATTTAAGGAAATATGACATATTTATACAGCCTTACTCTTTCTCTGAGCTTTATATTTATTCAGCCATGTAGTCTTCCTGTGGAGAACTCCTACCAACAAGTACATATCTGCTTTAAGGTTATCCGTGCATACTGGTAATAGCCTGTCATAGCCCGACTTGATTATTATCAGAAAGTGAGTGTGGTAACACTCCATTTGGATTTCATCAAGGGTCTGGCTTCAACCGTTACGGAGGGGAAAATACTTCTGAGTGCAGTTGTGTAGTCCTACAACCAATCAGTGGAGCGAAGTATATGACATTAAAGTGTAATTTATAGGGCCTCGGCATGTTGGAGGTGAATGTGGTTACGTATTGTTCTGTAATTACACCACTGGAACACTAGGCGGCGACCGGCCAGCTGTGTTGAGTGGAACCAAGCGAAGTTGGTTGAAGTTGAAGTTAATAAGTCTGGATAGTTACTTTTAATGAAATCACATCGACACGGAACATAGAACAGACGTATGAGTGGACCGTGTGTAGGAGGACGAACGAATGAGAACTTTCTGTGCTTGTCCGCCCACTGAGTCACGTGAAGAAGAGCCAATCACAGACATTACAGTCCGCGTTTATGCGACCCTTATGTAGGCTCAACATACGGATAAATTGCGCTTAACCAATTAAGGAATTGTTAATTGTTTTTCCTTAAATATCTTTATACAACAGGCGTTCAGTAGACTATAAACAGCTCACTTCTCTGACAGCAACCTTCTATTTTTCTTAACAAATTTAACTAAAGGGAGGACAGATGCCATGTCACTCTTCTGTGCATCACCATGTGGAGCACGCCCATATGACTTCATTGACCCAACAGATCTGTACCTGAGCATCTTGAGTTTCCAACAGAGACAACAAAAGGTGTGAGTGTGGGAGCTGGACTGGCTTCCAGGCTAAACTGGTAATACTGACCATATTATGTGGTAAATAACTAATAATGTCTGTAACTGTCTGAATATTTGTTCTGCTCTCTTCTGTTATATATGCATGTATATCCATAAAGTACCTAAAATATGCTGAAATATGTGAAATGGTATAGAATCCTTAACACATGCTTTGCACAAAAACAATAAAAAGCTAAAACAAATACCTTTGCCTTCTGCACGCAGTATAAAATCTCCATGTCATAAGATTTCCCCAAACTCTAAAGTCACACATTCAGCATAAAATCCACTTAACTCCCGCTACAACCACATGCACACGGCTTGAGATTCACACGTTTGTTTTGTGTTGATATGAAATCAAGACTTGATCTCATAAATAAGGTTGTTTAAATATTTTAACTGTAGTTGAATGAGTAAGGATGAATCATGGGATAAACACACGGCTCCATAATTAATACGCTGCAAAGTGCTGGGGCGTTTCTGCGGATGTGAAAATGAATGAATCAGTCGGAGTGAGACATACATTTCCTGTTACAAAGACAAACTCGGGCCACAGATTGTGCCTGTGAACCTGCTATTTACCAAATTCAGAGGGCTGCAAATAGGAAAAAAAGGAGCCCTCTCAGCACAATGCCTTTTTGCAACTTTCTATGATGATTAATAAGGTTCCATTTTTCTGGGAAGCAGCGGGGTCAATAGCACGAGATTACATGGAGCAAATACTGTAGATGTCTGAAAGGTTTAATCGAGGTTCACTTGCTTCTCCTATGTGTGCGCTATTTGTTCATTGTAGAGAATCGTGTGAAGCACAGAAAAAAAGCAGGGACACGACATGAGTATATGTGTCTGGGGTAATGCCAGAGGGCCGCGATGATGAGAAGGTCTGTATGTTGGGGGGTGATGGATCATAATGGCTGGCGTGTCGGTGAATGGCCTGGGGAGGTGTAGCTACGTAGCCGTGTGTTTCTATCTCGTGTGCACGCCGACGACAACCTGTGACCACAGATGCATGTCTGCTGCCTGTCTGCCTGACTTGGCTGCGGCTTCATCCACTGCCTGCAGAGACGATGATGACTCAGCCCGGATCAGCATTAATACTTTAGACGTTTTCTCATTTCCATTTGCAGGGCATTATGACTGAACAACGTAGTTGTTTTTAATGTAGGTGTTCGTTTGTGCACGCATTACTGAGTCACGCTCTGCCTCCGTGCTTCCATTTTCCTGAGTAATGTGTGTGTGCTTGAGCGTGTGACTGTTTGCGTTCGCATGCGTTGCAGGATGTTTAGGATGCTAGCTAAGACTGTACGTGCGGGTGTTGTGTGGCTCGCTCTTCAGATGTGCGTGTGTGTTATGTTCCGGTCTTCCGGTGCCTCTGGCTGACTTCGTTCTTGTAGGTGGTGACTGCGTCCTTACGAAACGAATCCTGAGTTACTAAGTGTCTCTGTGATACCAAGAATGAAAACAAGAACGTTATCTGTTACTCATTAGAGTGACTCGATTTGTTAACGCCAGCTTTCAACCCATATGTATCAGCTCTTCTTGAGTGGTTTTGACTCTCTGATCATGAACTGTGGAATCTAACCTTCTAGACCTACTGTTCTTCACATAAGGATAAATTCTACTCTGACTCCATCGCAGAAGGAGCCTCTTTAGTGTTGAAAAAGACATCTTTCTTGAGAGGAAAAAATAAGGCAGCAGATGCAAGGTCCAAGTTGATTTAAACATGATTTTAAACATTTAAACTAATCCTGCCAGACGTGACTGGACTGATTATAACTGAAACCCACTTTTACATGTCAGCAATTTTTAGATGATTAAAAAGGCGTTAAATAACTCCCATAATAAGTTTGATTATTTTTGGTTTGTGCGGCACTGACATGTGTTCTGGAGCATTTCTTGCCGAGTTTCTCTCCTTTCTATATGTGCCACAGAGAAGATTGATAGTAAATGTTTATTTAACATTTGCTGTGTGCTGTAGTTACTGCTGTGGATCCTCCGTGGATGCACGTACATTACAGTACGAGTCTCGAAGACCGTAATTTGTTCCATGCGTGCCTGTGTGTGTTTGTGCCACCCGGTGCTTTCCTGCTGTGATTATAGCTGCTATTGGTTGTGTCCGTGTCTTGACAGAAATATACCTGCCGTTTTCCTGCTGGGACTGTGGCTGTAGGTGCATTTGTTTGTGAATGCCCCTATGTATGTGTGTGCGCGCGCGTTTTTCCTCTTTCATGCATGCTGGAAAGCTGATGTTTCTCCCGCTTGCTCACCGTGTAGGTGGTGTGTGCATATCGGTTTCTGAAAGCCTTTGTATGAGTGTGAGAATGTGTGTGTGTGTGTGTGTGTGTGTGTGTGTGAGTTACCTGATGCTTCTGCTGCTGTTGCTTGCTCAGGTTGCGGCTGTAGGTGTTATACTTGACAATGTCTTGGCTCATGTCATCCACTCTGTCCATCAGAAGCTGGAGACTCTTCTCCAAGTGATTGCTGGAATAAAATTGGCAGCACGTCATTCAAAAAGTTTTTGTACTGTCAACACACATTGTGAGCTACAGTGACGTGCATCCGGCATGCATGCTGCAAACCACCGAGCCTGAGGCACTTCCTTTTACTGTTAAACTTGTTAATTCAGAACAGACTGTGGTTATATTGGGATTTGAACTCAAACTCAACCACATTGTCATTTTGATACTTCTAACTATCAGGAGAAACTTCCGAGTGTCTTTCAGTGTCTCGCCCAAGGACACCGTGACGCGTGGACAGGACGAGCTGGGACAGAGCCAGGGAATGACCTGCACTGCCTCCTGAGCCACAGTCACCCTGTGGGCCTGTCAGTCCTGGAAAAGGGAGCCCAGATTTGTCTCGCTTCCCGGGGACCAAGACGCGTTCTATGTTTTCCTTGACAGCCCCTGCATCAATGTGCCATGTTTGTTTGCAAGTTCACCAGCTCTGCCAAGCAAATCTGCATATTCAAATCACAGTGTGGGCATAAACAAGAACACAAGAACTCATTAATACCGGGAGTAAATGCAAAAGCGTGTTATTATAATAAGGTCATTAATTTTAAATCACGTGTTGACACCAGGTGTCTTGTCAAAACACTCGGAGTCACTTCTCCTTTCAGGAAACTCAGCTGAACTTAGATAATATCAAAAATGTACTTGTTGAACCATCCTGATTCCCTTGACATTAAACCACGGGATGTTCCTTCCCATCAAGCAGCAACCACTATGAAGGGAAAACAGTCACGGCAACAAGACGTCCCCTCCGAGACCTATTGTTCCCATCTAAAAGCAGTCTATGTTTCCCATCTATTCTGACCTAATCTTTGAATTCACCCCTGACCGCATATGCTGCTCTTAAGAATCCAGAAAGCCATCTGTCATGAAACCCATCTCTTGGGATTTGACAGTACTCGGACCCGAGGACCTTTCCTCTGGCCCCTGTGCTCCGTCTTTCTGCTGCAGTATCACGTCTCTCAGCTTTACCCAATGCTGCCATGCTGACAACACTCACAACACAACACAACACTACCAGAATTCCTCATCTCGCTCTCCTCCCATGAGCCCCATTTTTTAACAGGATGCCACACTGCTGCCTTAAGTTCAACCTTGACAAGGCTGCGGTGCTCCACTTTAAGTTGTTTCCCTCTTGTACTTTCCTCTGTGGAATTACACTGTTTCATTTATGAATGTTTGGGTGCTACATAATGCAGGATGTACAGTGGGGAAAACATATTCTTACTATTTATTTAAATGACAACTATACCCTCAAGAAATACCAGCACTGTGTATGTTTTGGCTGTGTGCACACTTGCACTGATGTAACAGTGTGTGTGTTGCAGTGTTTTTATAAATATGCGGGGGATGAGTTTTTTACGGGGGGGGTTTAGTTACTTTCTCCTCTGCTGTGATGGTTTGTCGTTATTAATTTAAAAAATATAGATAGATACCCCTTGGTTTGTCATGCTTTTGGTTTCTGGTGCAAAAATCATCAAGAAATTATATACTTAAATTGTATTTTGTAGACACTGGAAAGCCTTAATAAATGAAAGAAAAAAAACAAACATCAGACACAATTTAACTTTAAATTAATAAAACTGGCATTTCTTCAACACTGAAAACATTTAACATATTCCAAAATAAAAATCTCTCATTTTAAAAGTAGTCAAGACACTTTTCAGTAGTTTGAAGACGTCCTTTTGGAATCGGTTAGAACGTGGTTTCGTTTCTAAAGCCATTTGAATGCCTACATTTTGGGAGTTTATGCCATTCAACTGGGCAGATCTAGCTTTAGACAGGACGTGTTTGATCTGCAATCTTTCTGATCTGTCTCTCCTCAGATGTTTGATTTATGGCTAACCACCCACGACCAATCAGAGACTTTTCCTGAAGTGCTTTTGGTTCACCCCCGTGCACACAGGTGAACCGTTGGCAGGTCACTGCACTCTGGACCTTTCCACTGCACTGGAATGCATTCACGCGTCGGGCAGGTCAGGGGGATGTCTCTGGTGTTCATCGGTGCTTGGAGTTCTGCCCAAATGGTTTGGTTTTTAAATCATCAGATAGGACAGGCTTTTCACTCACGCTTCCAGAGTCTATTAAACACCATTTGACAAACTACAAGCAGGATGTCATGTGCCTTTTACTCAAGAGTGACTGCTGTCCAGCTGCTCTAACTTAAAGGGACGTTTGAAAGACTGCTGCAGATAAGGGCTTCTTTGCAAGAGGTTCTTGCATCTCTGCTGAGGGCTTCTGAGGCTCGGTTGGTCCCTGTCACCTCTCTCACTAACTTGTTCAGTTACTTGGGTTGAACGCGCTAGGACTCTATGAAGAGTTTAAACTTGAAGTCACAGAGCTCCTGGGAACATAAAAAGCTTTAGAAATGGTTTTCCACCCCTGCCCTGATCTATGCCTCACTGTGGTTTTATCATGGAGGTCTGCAGAGGGTTCCTTGGACTTCATAGCTCGGTGTGTTCCTATACCGTCTTAAGCGACAGTGATAAAAAGAAATGCTAACGAGCTCCTTCAGTTTTACCTGCAATGAGAACTCAACTCCTGACAACACACCGTTAAGCTGCACAGCAAAAACTAAATTACAATAATAACTATAAATGATTATTATCCTGCAACATTTGCACTTTTACTATTACCAGCTTGTGTTTGATGTGATGTGCTTGAATTCGCATTATCATTTTTTATAGTATAAGCAATATAGAAAAGTCTGCCAAGAAAAGTCTGAAGCTAGTTAGCCGATATATAAACACAACCCACAGACATCCTGATGGTCTCAGCAAGGCATCAGCTTCCATCCAATGCAAACACCTTAATTACATTTACATGCAAACACGCACTCACGGAAGGGAAAATTAATGCAACTAACCACGGGTATGCACATAATTGCATGAATGCTGCTGCTGATGATTTATAGAGCGATACTCACACGCCCTACTATATGTAAAACTGTTTATAGTTTAGTCTGGCACCTGCATGAGATGTGTGTGAAGTTAAGTATCAAATAATCAACATGTTGCTCAACACTGCAGAATATTAGTCACTCAGTGGTATATTTGATGAATGCTAAATTTAAATCAAGATAAGAAAATGTTTTATTTTTATTTTCCCAATAATCCCATCTAGTCTAACTGAACTATTTCCAGTACAGTCATGTTTGCCCGTGAGGACTGTTGTGTGATCAGTTTGTCAACCCTCCACTGTAAACATGAAAACTGATGGCCCGGGACCAAATCTCAGCGCAACACTTCCCTACTGTGTCCCTCTGACTGTGTCAGAATTGATTCTTGCTGACGAAAACCCATTTAAAACTATTTCATCAAGCAATATGGTAGCTAATTTGTGTGGCGTGCATGCATAATGTATGCAAAGGAAATCATTTAGTCTGAGCAGGATACTTCAAAACATCTGTCGCTCATGGACGTGTCAAACGCTGAAGCTAGCATGGGTGTGTTTGTGTATGTGTGTGGGTTAGAGAGAGATTCGGTGGATTTTGCTCTGGTGCTGCGTTTCTTTTGTAGATGATCGTGCATTTGTTAGATTTGAAGAGCTTGTGTAGCAAGTGTGGAAACAAGAACTGAAAATAATAACAAAAATTAAACTTGACTGAGATTTGTGAGGGGTGGCACAGTGATGTGGTGGTTAGCACTGAAGCCCCACAGTCTGTGTCGGTTCTCTCTGGTACTCTGGCTTCCTCCCACCATCCAAAGCTAGTTATGTTAATTGGTGATTCTAAATTGACCTTAGGTGTGGGTGTGAATGGTTGTCTGTCTCTTGGTGTTAGCCCTTCAATAGCCTGTCGACCTCTCTTGCCCAATGACAGCTGGAATAGGCTCCATCCCCTCCATGACCCTCCAGAGGACAAGCAGTTACAGAAAATGAAAGAGTTTTATGAGCTTCCAATCACAAGTTTGCATCAGGGAATATATTCAGAGTGTTTTTTTTTAAGTCCAGTACTTGTGCTTATAAAAACCTCATGGTGCAAGAAAATCTATCTGCTGCTTAAAGATTTGACGTTACCAGTGATCGGTGGTTGTCAAAGTTGCACACTAAATAACGATTCTACACCACACAGCATCAGGCCGTAAACTCCAAACAGTTAAATTATTCAGACAGGTCAGCAAGCTATTGGATCAATACTGAATTAGAAATCAAAGTCTATCCGGGGACTTTCCATCATCACGGATTCCGTTTCAGGTTCAATGGTAGCCCATACAGTGTGCTGTATGTGCGCTCATAGCCACGTAGGACAATGGAGGACAAACTCTAAAACTGTATTGATGCGTGTGCAAAAATTGGCTGACATTCAGTAAATTGAAACTTGGGAAGGGAGTTGTTAAACAAAGCTGCCAAGGAAATGACTTCCATTCTTAGAATGAGCTTTTTATTCTGATGGGAGTCTTTCTAACCGATGGGACTAGTGAAGAATATGGATTGCTGGCTCGCGACTAAAGCACAATTAATTGTTTTCAAGAGGACGTGAAATCTCCTATATGTAACACTGTCCCAACATCAGTGCTTAGTATTACCCTGGTTGCTTTTTGTTCAAAAATATCATTTGTCCATCTCAATGGATCAAGTTTGTCTGTCAATGGTCATCTTTTCCCCACAGACTATTTCATTCGCAGCAACATTTCTGTCACCACCTCTCTTGTGACCCTATTATCAGCTATTTCTTTTCACCTACATCACTTGCCTCACTCCTTCTACGGCTACAGCACTCAGTGTCCTACCTGCACCATGTCACTTTTCCGTTATTGAATACATGTAATAAGGGTAAACTAATATAGCAGGCAGCAGCATTTACATATTCTCCCACTGTCCTACATTATAATGGAGAAGGTTTCATTGTACTAATCAGAGAAGGACAGGACGTAAAGAACAGAAGGAGTTCATCATACGCAAGTTAAGATTAAAGCATGATTTATAACGCACTGCCTGAAATACACGGGGGGAGTGTTAAGATAAATGAATACACAGGTGTAAAACTCTGTGGCGTAAATGGCGGAATGAACATAAATATAGCCTAGTTTGTGACACTGCAACTACGGAGGCAGTCGAAAGGGAAATTTTTTGGTGGGAAACGGCTACATAAATGAATTTACATTCACGCAATCCATCATCACGATCAACATCATCATCTGTGGTCAGAACAGCCCTGTTTGCTGGAGTGAAACTGCACCCACTCAGCCTTAGACATGGCTGACATTGACAAATGGGGCTGCAGATTGGAAAATGAGACAAAAGGAAAAACATTAAATAAAACCCATTATGGTTTACTCTTTTTGAAGGGGTGGAAATGAGGAGAAAGGGGTGGGGCTGTCAGCAGAAGATGTAGAGAGATGGACACTACAATCCAACAAGTGCACGGAGCAATGCGGCAATCTGACAACTCCAGGAAACAATTTCATCTTGCCAGACATCCCATCGGCAGCCACGTCGGGAAACCTATGGGGAGGGCCATTCAACTCAAAAGCTATGTCTGAAGTTTAGAGAAGTCATTTGGAAAATGGAACAATATGCAAGAAAAGGGGGAGGGGGTTGCTCCTTCAGTCTATTTGACAATTTGTAACAAATTGTCAGTGTTGGTGAAAAGCTTGGTCGGCCATGAGCATGCATTTTACAAAGCTGTGTACATGAGAGCGCTCATTGAATTAATGGCTTACCCGTGGTAAAGGGCGCAAATGACAATAATCACAACAACTCCTGGCGTGTTTTACTTTGCGGCGTTCAGGTAGGCGCAGTGAGTTTTGCGCACCAACAGCGTGTAAATCAGCACTTTTGGTCGTTATTGTGCTAATTCCTCACACCTGCCCCTGGGAAGCTTTTTGATTAGCAGCTCCACAGCTGTTCCTCCACTTGGAGCGGTTTATCTCCATAAATGATTGCTGATAAATTCTCCTGAGACTGATGCTGAGTGCCTCTGAGATAGAATTGCGAGTCTTAAAAAGCCAGGCTGCGGGTTGATACGGTGGGGTGATATTTGTTCCTATTGTGCTCATTAGCGATGGAAGACAAAGTTTCACGGCAGACCCCGTTTTTGGAGACATTTCTGAATAAATATGCTGTGACATTTAGATGTGGCATTTGCTATACCTACTTTAGGACTTGCTATCCCAATCAAACACCCAATACTATTCCCCAGGAACAAGTCTGTGAAATCTGATAAGTGGTCAAACATGTCTAAGAGCTAGAATGCATTAGTGTGCGGTGATTTGTATGCGTGTTACAGATCAACAAACACTTGTTGGGCTCAGTTTTATCCCCCAGAGACGCACAATACAGCAGGGAATTTTCTGCTGCAGTATTTCCAGAACCGTGAACACATTTTGAGATGCTCCGACACAAGAAGGTTTAAAGGTCTATGCTGTTTTTAATTGTTTTATTATTATCAACAAATCTAATTTACCCTAGAGCTCTGCTGTCCTACAGAAACACTTAAAACACACACAGTTTTGCACTAACCGTTTCACACAACCTAGACTTGTAGCCACTCAATTTGTAGTGTGATTTTCTCAGCAGGCTGACACTGTGAACACAGATTCTGACCCCTTGTTCAAAAATATTGTCAGCTTCATAGTCAACCATGTGAAGATAATGAGAATCTGTATTTTCCTAATTATAATTTACGCTGTTAATTAGAAATGGTACAGCAAACGCACAGCAGGGAAAGCATGAGAACCAATTCTGTGAGAATTTACTTTACCAGAGATCAAATATGCAATCTCTGTTATTAGTTTATGGTGTTGTTTCAGAGTAAACTACACAGAGCAACATTCGTTTTAATGAAGGAATGTGTCGTGGCTTTTATGACTCGTGTATAACAGGTTTTGGATGAAGATGTGGCGATACACACAATTCTTGTCGCTCAATAAATTCATTGCGGCACTGGCTTATTCAAGGGACTTTTATGATGATAAAGAAAAAATTAAATTATATCAGCCTTTCATATACAGTAGGTATCACGGTACCAAATACTATGTGTAGTGATGGTGGAGGTAGAGATGACAAGGTTGTTAGTGGGGGTTTAGCAGAATACATCAATAGACGGCTTTTTCCTTCTTCCAGTCCGGCACCTTTTAGAACAGTGTAAAAGACGCAGATTAATGCCCACGACTTCCCTAATGTCAAATCAATTTTAATTTAGAAGTAGCTTTAAGTCATGTCTGGGAAAGCTCCCTCCAGGCTTAAAGAGATACTGTGATATGGTTTTACAGCTTGTAAGAGGATTTTAAGAACTGCCCACATCCTTCAGTAGATAAGTATTCACATCTACTGAAGGGGACTGGGGAACAACGTGCAAATAGTGCTGGACTGTATGGGGTGACGCGATTTCCATGGATAACCTGTTTCCCAGATTTGATTGCAGACTGGTTGATGACACATAGTGATGTCTGTTAATGACTTTCTTTTTGAGTCATTAAGAACAAAGATTGAAAAGTTTCCTACAATGATACGATTATTAATTTGCCGTCTCTGTAAGCGATAAGAATTTGATTCTAAAAAAAAATGGGGAAAGAAACCACATAACGGCTGAATCCGACGCACTTCAATCTGTTAACTGCGTGTAGGTTCTCTGCAATGTCGGAATTAGATTAAAAAATGTTGAGCAGGACTGAAGGTCAGAGACCAGTGTTGATAAAACCCCCACAATACAATGCACAAACATCTTGTTAATGTTTGCCTCTCGAAGAAAAATAGGATTCAATTTCTTTTAAGACCAAGGTACCTCGCCTTGGGGCGTCTAGGTAAATGGCTGCATGAACTCATGTCTGACCTGCTTGAGAGGTTGAGAAGCTCGTGCTTGTCGGCAACCGTGGACTTGTCCTCCAGCTCCCACAGCAGCACGCTGATGAGGTGGGAGTTTTTGATGACAATGGGCACTTCCTCGAACATGTGCTCGAAGCCGATGTTGGCCTTCTTCAAGCTGTAGGGAGACATTACGGGAGAGAGAGGGGCAGGAGATGAAACGTGAACTCATGGTTGACCCATACATGTTCGTCTAGACTTCCCCGTCTGCACAAGGTATTTCATATTATTTTGATGCCAGTATAGGTAACATTTACTAAAGCGAGGATCATTATTTGTACGTCTGTGTAATGAATTTATATTTCTTTCTTCTGTATAGACACAGATAAAAATCTCCTCAATATCCCCATGTGGGGTCCATCCATACTCTCACCCAGCCCTGTGTGATTCCATTTTGTTCTTTATATTGTACTGTTAAATCACTTTACACCCTAACCAGAGGAAACCCTTTCATTTTGTTTCTGAGAGATTTATTACAAAAGGAAAGTAATACTCAGCAAAAACTAGGTCTTAGGTGCTGCATAGCCATTCTGAACACACATTAAGTGATCGAACAGTGGTTTAACGGTTGTTGTACCGCAACTCATTTACCATTTAATGACCTGTTCTTCTTTTGGCTAGTTTCATCACTTTACTTCTTGGTGGCATGTGCTTCTTCATCTTACAACTAAAGTGGCAAACGGAGCACTGCGCTGTTATCACCTGCCTCATGCTCGTCAGGAAATTGCACCTCAGACATATAAAAGCAACAATAATAATATGTATTTGGATTCTGATATCTGTGCGATAGAATCAGCCATATTGCCTCCCCTGCGCAATCTTAGACGATGGATGATTTTATTTTATTTTTGAGGGTGGGGCAGCTGTGCTGACAAGTACAGACGGCAGTGACCGACTTTTAACCACCTCCTTTTTGCTCCCTCCCTCCTCTGTAGCTCAAAGTCGCACCTCTCTTTTTTTTTCTCTGACAGCAGCCTGTTAACATAAAATGGAACTTCAAACTTTGCTTAATGTCGCACATAAATCATACAACATTGACTGACTCAAAGCCTTGATTCAGGCTGTCACTTGTTCACAGTGCATGAGCTACAAACTAATGTCTGTCCATGTCTAATGTTGGCTTGTTAGATGCGTTGTGCTCGTTTTGGGATCAATACACTCACTGCATTAATCTACAGTGTGCAGCGTGCCAGAAACAGAGATGTTTATATAATGTGCGTCTGTGTGATAAATAGGGATGTGGAGCATCATTTGATTCAGAGAAGTTATTTTTTGATGAATGTTGTTTTGTATTCCAAGTAGAGCACCACCTCGGGCAAACTTAGAGGAGACTCTGAAGCAATGGAAGCTGACAATGCTGCCTCAGGCTTTGAGAGAGGAGGACACAAATCAGTATGCATAACAGAAGTCGATAAGGAAGATCTGTAATAATATGAAGTGTGTTTGTTAGGGATGTGGGTGCAATTATTAACCTGGGGTACTTGAAAATATGTCCTGCATGCCATGACCTTTTCAAATGCTTGCAGATACAAAAAAAAATGTGTCTAAGGAAAAACAGAAGGACAGCACATTCTAGGCAGGACAAATTGCTCAACCACACCGGACTTTGGCACACTTAATGCCATGCTCTTTCCAAGTTGGGCCCCGCTGGACATAACCAAAGGTTGACTCCACAGGCAGACTAATTTGATGCCTCAAATTGTGTGCTGAAGTGGACGCTATTGACCACTGCCTCCATAGCCCGGCGGATTTGGAGGGCAGTTCAAAGGGATGGGTCTATTCAACAGTCATCAATCCATGCCTTTCATTTCAAAAAGGTGCACAATATATGCGAGCTTATGTAACATCAAATACAGCAACATGAAAGGGACCGCTTTTTTTTTCTGCACATTGTAGTGGGGGGAAATGAAACACTTTTGAAGTTTTGCATCTTCTGGAAAAAAAAACACACATTATTGATATTCAGATTTCTTGTCTACTCTAAAAATAATAGGACAGAGACAAGATTGTTATAATGTGGCCATACTGTCCTTTCCTGCCCTGAGTTTCCCTCTTTCAATCACGCCCTTATTGGGAACACTGATGGCTACAGATTGGAGCCATAATAAATCATAGGAACTAATGAAAAGCTGCAGAAATGAGAAGGATCCTGACTCTGGGCCAAACACAGTGGGTCAATAACAGAGGGGCTGGCAACAGAAACACACAGGTGGAGAAATAAAGAGGAAATGGGACAGAGGAATGAAATGATGCAGTTTAACTACCTCCTCTCTGCAAATACAGTTGCTTTTAGTGAATTTTAAAATGCAGGTCTTAAGGTTCTAAATGGACAGCCTCGGGAATTTCTTCACTCTGCTGTAATGCTTGAATGTGTCTGGGTGTGTATGCCGTGTCCTTGCGCATGTGTTTGAGTGCACGTATGAGTGGGTGCACCAGGACTACCCTGAACTGCCAGGAAAATGGTTCACTCATTACGTTCATTTTTAGCTGCAATTTAAAAGCAATTACGATAAGCCCTGGGGTCACAAAAGGCATAAACATGGTACATTTGTTTGACGGGCAAGGGCGGGCTGATAAATCATCATCATCAGCATCCATCTCCAACTGCTAATAAATGCCTCCCCTGTGGACGCCAAAGGTGGTATTTGCATCTATCAAATATATATAATTAAAAGAGCGAAGCAGCAAAATTGAGAATTTTGATAAACAATGTGTGCCCATGTCTTCACATTCAACTATACTCTGTGAATATCTGTGCTACTGTCTGTAAATGATGGAAGAAAATAGATGTAGCAGCAGTCGTAGTATTCTTCTTCGTGTTCGGCGATTGAATACTCACCCTTCAGGTGTGAAATCTTTCTCCTTGCAGATCTCCATGAGTTTTGGTGTGAGCCTGTAGGCCTTGAGAGACAGGGAGCCTTGGGCCGTCTTTATGGGGTCTAGAACGACAAAATGATGAAGGTGTAAAGAAAGAAAGTGTAATTTGAAATATATTCAAGGACTTAAAAAAATAATCTGCTACTAACTTCTTTTTTTTTTTTTTACCAAAGAAGGTGATATTTTACTTGCTGAGATTTGTCTGGTGGTTTCCAAGCAATTTCATACCTTCACGTAGATAAATATAAAGCTTTTTACATTTGATCTTGAGTGCTCTGGTAATATACATCAGTGCCTTCGTATTATGGTCCTAATGGTCTCTCACCACCCATAGGAAAGGTCTTAGGTTAAATGCTTTGATTAATGGTGCCCTGAAGACGAGTGGCCATATTTTCTCAGTCATGGTCCAGGTCTTGTGTTCAACCCTGAGGACATCTGCTTCCTTGTTTGTGAAAAGAATAAGTAATCCTACTGAAACAAATTAACCAATTAATCCAATGTTCAATAAATTAAAATACTATAGCACTTATTTAAGATCACCGTCTTTCAGTGATATATGGCACTAAGAACATCAAGCCATTTTCTTAAGCTGCTATTAAGCCAAAAGCCCGGTGATGATGTTCCAGGGAGCTCTCTTGCTAAATCTCCTGTCAAAAAGCCGAGTCGAGCTGAACCACTAAAACTGCAAATGGAACCAAGTATGACATGACAACGGTAATGATTAGTCTTCTTTTTCATGCGTGAAATACAGTAATGTGTTTCTACACTATAATATACCCATCATCATAAGACAAAGTCACAACATTATCTCTAAAATGAAAGCATTTTCTAGAAGACTCATTTTTGCACACCCAAAAAGTGTCAGGTTACTATTTGAAAGCACAGAAATAAGTCTAACCGATCTGAAAAACTGTCTAAAGTGAAAACTCTGGTTATAAATGTAATCTGGATGGCAGCAATGGATAAAAAAAATCAGCCAGAGATATATAGCAACTCCCATCAGATCTATAGCTTGATTGAGTTTGTCAGTTCATATCTTCTCTCTATTTTTGGGATGGGAGACTAGAAATCTGAGCTGGGCCAAACTGAGAGGAGGCGGTGCTGCTCTGTCAAAATTACAGTCCGTTATATAAAATCAATGCTGAGGAGCGGCGTTAAAGCAGACTCTAAAAAGAATCAACAGGTATAGATGAGCTCTATTCCAGAGAGAATGTGGGAATATTGGCTCCGACTGAACGGCGAGGCAAACCAGTTTACAGCTTAGATAGTCCCAAACAAGTCTGACAGTTGACTGTCAATCTAGGAGGGCGGTAGCAACACTTCACAAAATATAAGTCTCCTCCACCCACCGACTGACTGAGCTAAAGTTCTGTATGACAAATCTTGGGCTTTTAGAGCCTCTCTGATTTTAGACACATAGCCTTTATCTTTTTCTACCAACTACTAAGGAGTGGTCTAAAGCTAGGCTCTAACATGCGGTGCACACATTATATTATGCATTCGTTCTGCTGGTCAATATCCAATAAGCTGCTGTGCAAAACAGAGAGGGGGGATGGTTTGTTTATATTCTTCGAGCTGCAAATGCCAAGAAGGCACTAAACCTTAGATAAGCAAGTGCACAGAGTAAATTCCAAGAGAAGGTAAATATTGCACCTTCAGGATAAGACAATGGACCTGTGGCACATGAAGACCTGATATTCATTGATCCCCTTAAAAAAAAGTCAGAAAAATCTTATTTTCAGGTGTTCTAATTCTAGGTTATATCAGGAAGACATTCGGACTGCTTTTCATCTGAAGGAAACAGGTTTTATCCCGTCTTTAAAGGCTGTTTTAGAAACTGCGATCAATCTACTAAAAGAAATGAGGAACCAGCTCAAAAGAAGAAACGCGTTCAAAGAGAATATTCAATTCTGCATGACAGAGCTGCTGCTGGTTGGCTCCATCTTAACCTATTCAACTGCTCACCTCTTGTACGCAAACTGTCGTCCTGGCAAACACATTTAACCAATTGCTTTAACAGCCCGCTCTAATTCTAAGCTGTCATTAGACGGAAGCTATTAACCCACCAGTTGACCACCTGACGGACTCATTCATCGGCACAAAATGACCGGTGAGCTAATGACTAAGAGAACAAAAAAGAAATCAATTTTCCTTCCGTTTGCCTTTAAACAGAGATAATGTCAATTCCTTTGAGGTGCTTTGATCCGTTAAGCGCTGCATTATTGATTGACATTAACAGGGGGCCTCGTTTAGAATGAGAAGGGGCTAACAGACTGCCTGCCTGCCTGCATGAGTGGCCAGCTGCCGGGGACTAAACTAGAGGGCTACATATCCTAAAATGAATCCATGCCTGTCTTTTACTCGCACGATCTGAAAACTAGACGAGCCTGAAGTGATTTTAGAGAAACGAAAATGAGCAAGGGGATTTTCCTTTGCGTTCACCATCTCTGAAACGTGGACAATGAGCCCGTTTGATTCTTCACCTGAAGTGCCTGGCTAAACACTGAGCTGTTTAAATGAAAGACTGTGATTTCAGGTCAGTGAGCTTGTAAGTCTTTATTGTGTCGCCGGGGCTCGACTTTGCTCTTATTTTTTGGTTCAAAAACCAGAGGGCGGAAAACTCGGCACATTATTGAGTGAGCAATACGGGCTGAAAAAAACTTTTCTGGTATTTTGACAGCGTCTATATTTGATGACAGCTTGTGAAAGTCAGAGATGTCGGTGTGGGTTACATGTGAACATAAAAACCCCCATAGAAAACACGGCTGTTTTGCTAACTGTGCACGGATGTATATTGTGTGACAAGATACTGCCTCTGAACTCAAAGACTCCGTGTGATTATAAATCAAGATGGAGTTAAAAATACACACTAACTGTGACCGGGTTGAAATGTATGTAATGTCGATTTTAACATGGCTGTCATTTGTCAATCGTCACCATCTGGGGGGGGGCATTTCTGGTGAAGCAATTATGGGGCGGTTTTTGCTGCGAAGCATGTGCAGACACTTCACAGTGTCAGGTTGGTGCCTACCGGCTACCTTGTTAATCCTGTCGATCACTCACAGTCTTCTGCTAGTCAGTGCCATCTCTGTTGCTGGCCTTAGAAAGGCTTCAGGCAGATAAGTGCATCACCAGCCTTTATCGTGAGGGTGCATCGTTCAACTCCCGTTTTATTTAAGGACTTCAAAATTTGTGAGATGTAAAATGTCACTGTTGCACATCTGCAAAAAAAGAAGTCCTTCTAAACATCTGCGCTTACCTCAGCTAATCTTTTGCTACATCTGTCAGACTGATTTATTGCACAGTCTCTGAATGTGAACCACGGCCAAATATATTAAAACTTCTCAGTGGTATTCTTGGACACGTTGATGAAAGAGACCAGATTTGGCTTGTGGTTGCATAATCGTGATACTGAATCTTTACATGTTCCACTATGGAAGTACAATTTTAGTGGTATATTATATGTGACCTTGTATACCGTTTCCAGGGAAGCTTTGGTGATTTCAGAACTGGGGTCAGAGTTCCTTTTTTATTTAGTTCGAGGATCCACTTTTAACTGGAGCTGTCCTTGAACCACTTTTAACAGCATGAACCTCTTGATAGTAGTTGTATGTGAATGGCTGAATGATTGTGTGGCGGGCGACCCTTACCTGAGTGACCCATGGCTGAACCCATCCTGGCTATTCAAACACATTTAATGAACATATATTCCATGTTAACACTGACTTAAAAATATGACTTAATTTTCACCATTAAAAGCGTCTTGATTACATCCGCATTTCGGGAATTGAATATTACTTCTGTGCTATGCTTCTGTGCTAATATTACTTCCGTGAGTCCATTTAATTTTAATACAGCTGAGATTTCTTGCTTTAATGGTTTGCTATGGCCGAACTTTTTAAATGTCTTGCACTGTGGTTCTCAACCACATCTCAGATGTATAAAAAAAACTAATGAAAATGAACAATCAAACCGTGGTATTTTACGCCGTCTTCCGTGAGTGACTACTCACCATAGATGAGTACAACCGACTCTTCAATGGCGTGCTGGTAGCTGAACTGAGAGTCGAGCAGCGCCCGGCTGACAAAGGAGCCATAGTAGGTGGACTGGTACCAGCCCACATGCAGATGGTCAATGTTGACGTGACGCAGGGAACGCATCATCTCCATCTGGTACTGGACTAGAGGCAGAGAGAGAGGGGTAGAAATAGACAGAGCGGAAGGGAAAGTCGGAGAAATGGGACAAAGAAAAAAAATTATTCAAAATCACTTCAGAGAAATCAGCTTCCTATTATTTTTTTTTTTTCGGATCTGTGAATATGTCCATCTGGAACTGGACATGGTGTACTAAGAGTAGAAGGGCGGGAGTAGATGGGCAGGAAAAATGGACAATATGGTGAATAAAGAGAGCAACCATGATGTAAGGGACATATGCAGTAGATCTGAGAAACACAAAAGCTTCATCTTTTGTCAAGTTAATACAAACGTCAGCTGGGACCAGCAGTCAACCTTTCATTCCTTATGTCAGTAAATACATCCCAGTATGGAGCTTCAGCTAGCAGAGAGAAGGCTAGATACATTACAGGGAAAGCCATTTCATTACAACAGACACATCCTAAGGAAGCCCGGCTAGAAACACAAACAACCCGCCTCGTCGTCTGTAAGTAACAACCAAAGCAAGCGAGCAAAACAGGCTCTCTATGCAGGCTAGAGGGAGGAGGATGATAAATCAGGTTGTGATTGGGCAGCTGTGGCCTCCTAGACCCCAGTCTGTAGAGTACATCCCTCTCCTGCTGGGGTTGTTAACAAGAACAAACTAGAGAGGGGGAAAAGAGGGATGGTGAAAAGTGAAGACGGAAAGGTGTACGACACTGGAAAGAGAATTTGAAGGCGTTAAAGAGAGAAAAGGGAAGAGAACCAAGACACGTCAGAAAAAAAGAGTGGAGAAAAGGGCAGAGAGCAGAAATAAAGAGGAGTAAGTGAAGAAAAATGCAATGCCACATTACAACTTTTGTGACTTTATTTATTTGACGCAAATTTTAAAGCAGGGAGCTTCAGTCGAAAAAATTAACATTTCATTTGGTCACTTGTAGACATCTGACCTCACCGGGTTCATGCTGTACTCTTAAAAATGAAACTAGCTATGCTTTGAGTATTAGTAGAATCTGAAATGCCTTCTGGTTATTTGCCAACTTAACTTGCCTTTAAGCAAGCCATCCACAAACACACATCATGTTGTGCAAGACGCAGCAAATAAACGGCAACGGTCTGCTCACAACTGAAATCAACTCCTGCAGGAGTGCCGGGATGAGAAGGAGGAGGAGGACAGCTGTTCCTCCCGATAATAACATTGCACTGAATTTCAGCATGATCTGGATTGGTGCACTGGATGGGGACAGACAGCACAAAGGCTCTATTCACCGTCCGTCCTGCAGGATGCAACAATCTACTCTTTTAATCTAGCCTTTTATTTAGTGATTGACGTGGTCAGTGAGACAAAGGCAAGCGGAGTAAAGGCACAGTAACAGACATGGGAAAGGAAGACGAGGGAGAAGAAGAAGAAGAAGAATAATATGATATATGGAGGGAAACAGAGAGATTGCAGATCAGGTAGCAATTTTGAGACAAGCCACAGGAGGAGTAGGGTGTCAGGTGGCGTCTGGCACCGCGTGCGATTCTTATCTGCGATTCTAGCAGCAAACCTACAAGTGATGTGTGTGTAAACTTCAATGAGCAAAAAAAGTGCAGCAGGGTGAGAGAAGTTTGTAATTCTGACTCTAGAGTGACAAATGAGAAGCAGGTGTGAATTACACAAACTGCAAGAGACAGGTAACTGAAGAACACAACAGAGCATGAGGAAGGTAGAGAGTGGTAGTGACAGCGAGAGTAAGTCTGTGGAAGAGTGGCTCTGCCGAGGGGCAGGCTAGCAGCAGACTCCAAAACACACAGAACTCAATGCCACATAACTACTGTATCAGTTGCATGTGTATGTCTATGTCTATCAGAATGGGTATTTCGTTTTTATCCACCAATGATGCGAGTACCTGCCCCAAGAACCTATTATTAGCAGGCAAATTGTGCACATAGCGATCAGTATCTGAAGCAAAAGCTGAATGCTGGAGGATTGACAAGAGAGGCTGGGGAACCAATCAGCCATTTCCCCTCCCTTATCCAATCAGCACATCGTTTCAAGTTCTTTATACCCTGAACAAGCGTACGATATTTCGATGTGACCTGTTTATTTACGGGTTTATTTTAAAAAGTTTAGACGAATTCCTTGAGCACAAAGTTGCGTTCAATTTAAATGTAGACAGCTGTGCTCTAAAAGTTAAGCTATTCTGCAATGTCTAAATGTAGTCGACAAGGCGTGTTTACCTAGTATCAACTTTTTTCTGCACTCCAAAGAAGCCAGGCACGTTTCAAGCTTTGTAACTTTAAACCTTTTTCTAGAAAGTCAAAGTTCTCACAGTTCCTATCATTTGTTTTGTGTTCTTCAAAGACATCCAGTTCAGTTTGGGTGTCATTCCCATGTATTTAAAGCCGTGTCAAATGCCTATGGGTAACTTCTGGGTAACTTGTGACACTATCTCTAAATTATCTTATAATTTAATGACCAATAAACAAGATCCTATGGTATGATAGGCCTCAAGTCTTTTCAGCACACCAATTAAGAACAAGACATGTTATGTTGCTTTGTTTTCTTACTTTCTAACTCAAAAGTTAATGAGATTAACACTGACAAAGTTAGGAGTGTTTTGTAGGAGATGCCACTTGTCACGTAAATTTAATGCATTTTGTTTTTAGCATGGAACCTTAATAAGCCTTTACTACACAAGAAGTAAACAAACATTTAATGCCTGAGAGCCAATTGGCAAACTATACATTTTCAAAACTGCACTGCTGGACACAGATTGGAAATATGTTTGACCACATATCTCTTTCTATTTATTTAAAACCCTTGACTAATTGTACTATTCAGAAACCAAAAGAAACCCTTTCATTTTACAGACTGTATAAAGAAATTACAGTTTACGCGTTTGGTAATGAGGTACTATTGTCACTTAAAGACACTGTTTTAGGAAACGGTGTTTTCAAAATGACAAAAATCAGCAAGGATTCTTACATTGGCAGTTTATTTAAATTTAGATGATGATGATATATAAAAAGGAGCTGATGTCATCATGAGGTCTTTCTTGGACCTCACTTAAAAAGAATCTTTTTAATGACAACGTGGATGCTGGTCAGAAAAAATGTAATTTCCTCTTCTGGTGAAGTGCACTCCATCTGATTTGAATATTGTGTTGTTAAAGAATCTCAGGAGGTGATGATAACTTCCCTGCAAAAAAAGGCCCTTTCGCATGCTTCTGTGGACAGTCTTCCTGTGTTATTATGTATGTGTCCTGGCCTCCCGTATCTCTATGCTTGCCACTAATGATGATGGAGGGATGTGCTATATTCAATGAGGGAAATTCTGCATCAAATCCCTCATGATTGAAGTTCGTTGGCAGACACAAGGCCCAGGAAGGACACTCTTCCAGCTGAACCACTCGACTCAGGCACTGAGTCCAATGTTCTCTCCAAACATTTGATATGCTGACACCACTCCATGTTTAATGTAACTGGATCCAGTGAGCCATATCTTTGTTATTCCCTTAATTTCCTTGGTGGAGCTTCTCTCACCCCCCCATGTCACTCTCAAAGCCTTCTTTTTTCTCTTCTAAGAATTGGGCTGAATCGCATCAGAAGAGGTGTGTTTCGAGATGCTTTGAATCACTGCATCAGTGGTGCTTCTCTTGCTCTTACTTTCTGCGGGGATATTGGAGATGTCTTAGCTGAAGTTTGATGGCAGTGTCTCTTGTCGTAGATCTCCCTCTTCTTCCGTACAGGGGATGCAGTGCTGGGTTGGTGTTTTGGGTAACAAAGGCACCCTTTCTTTTGAGTGGAGACTTACTGGGTTTGAAGCCAGACGTATCCTCTTTACACACTGACAGCAGGTTTTGTGGACTTGCGCCTCACGGGAGAAGCTGGTGGATTCTCGGTCTCCTGAGGGTGTCTCCCGGGTGGAATCAGTTTGAAGCGTGACTCCACATGGGAGCTAAAGTCCAAGGGATGCAGGCTTGTGGCAAAGGGATTCGGCATGACCTTGCGGGAGGTCTTTCTTTCGATTGGATCCGGCTGTAGCATCCACAAGGGTGTCCATATATGCGTTGTGTGTCATACCACACATTCAGTGTTTTTTAAACAAAAACAGTTTGAAGTAACTCCATTCCTCTCTCTGTCCGATGACACAAAGTACAACCATGTAACGTTAATCAACTGGTATCAACTTTTACTGACTCCAAAGAAGCCAAGCACAAGTTTTGTTGCTTTGTTTAGTTACCTTTTAATTCACCAATGTTGACTGCATTAATATTAAAAATGTAATCATTTTAAACCTTTCCCTAGCACCATCATCAAGTCAAAGCCTTTATTGGTCCCATTTCTTTCGTGTTCAAATGGATGCAAACTGTCACTGTCATTTAGCTCAGACTACTGACTACAATAGGGTTGTCAAAAATAATAAAAACATGTCGGCACAACAGTTCAATGCTACTACAAAAGCACAGCCTCCAAGATGAAAACACTGTTGAACCGCGTTCAATTTTTTAATTATGAATATTCCAACCTTCAAGAAGAGTGCAGGTCTGTTATGTTAGAATGTAATTGTTTTCAGTACTGTACATAAGGGTCTGGTAAGTCTAAGTGTAGTTGACAAATTAATGGGAAATGCATCATAATGGTGTCCTGTTCAAGTCTATAGTAATCAGGCCACTGGTTTCCCAATACTAAATCAGGTCATGATGGAAAGGAAACATTACGTGGCCAAAAATCTATCCTTATAAACGTTCACTGCAGTTCAACAATCCAGTTACCAGGATCCCATGTTTCCTCTACTCAGAGATATCAAAAGCTTTCTCTGTTCCATAGCCAGAATATGATCAAAACCATGATGAGCCTCATAATCGGGATACTGATGGGAATGTAAACACAACTAATGTTGAAGAAGCATAATAAGCAATCTCAATGAGGCATTATATTTGTTGTGACTTGCTACAGTTTACCATTGATTAATTATGAGTGAATTCCAGCTAATTACTACTCGTAAGAGTAACTGTAAAGGTCCATATTCTAAATGATTACGAAAGGGTAAGGGAGATAAATGTAACAACTGCGCATGTGTTTAAATTATTACATTCTCTCAACCAACCAACCTAGAGCACCTAGATTATAAGTTTGTAAGTGGTAATACATGTAACTCAATCACGTGTCTCGCTTTTCAATTAAGACACTAATCGACCGTGCTTTCAGACAGACATCAAAGTCATTAACCTTTCTTTCACCCAATGTTACAGTTTATATTCAACACGGATGTAAGGCTTTTCACTTTCTTCCTGTCTACTTTAAGATGAAAAGATCACAATTATTCTTAGTATCCTTGAGATGTATTTACAGCTAAGATCTTTTTGATAATAAGGCTCAACTGTGAAAAGACGGTGGAAGGTTATGAAATCTTTTTTTCTGTGTGTGTGTGTGTGTTTTTTTTAAGTGCTGAGAAATTGAAAAGCAGTCTTGTCTCCAAAGAAATGTGAAAAACATTGATGCCTGCAGGCCAACCGAGCAGCTACCAAGTGACCAGGGGCCCACATGGCACCCACACGCGGATTATTAAAGATCACTCTGCAAGAACAACCATTTATAGCTCTGCAGTGATCATTTTCTAATTTTAAATAAAGAATAGAGACAATGGTAGGGTTAAATGGTTATTTTGACTTTGAGATAGTTTACTTGGTTAAATAATGCCCCTTAGCATACAGTGCATTTGCTTCAAATCCGCATAACATGTTGAACAGTTTCTTTTGGTGTTATTATATCCAAACATACACATTTAAAAAACTGCAGGTGCAAATGATGCAGAGGAAAAATAAAAACTCTAAACATTGATCATAATACATCATCACTTGCAAGGCAAGTGCCAAAAAGTCTCTATTTTTAAATACTGAAGGACATTAAATGACACCACTGTGCAGCCCGCTACTCATTTGCATTAAAGCCATTAAAGTCTAGACTGACTTTACAGTGACTGACTTGCATTCTATCCATCTGAATGACACTCAGCAACTCAGGCAGACAGGCATGCCTCCAAACAAACTACTACACGCTGTACTAAGATCAGAAATAGACAGAAGACACATGCAGTCAGTCAACTGACTTTCATCCTGATAGCTAAACAGAGATTCAGACAGCTGAGTAAGACAACAGGCCGGTGGCAGGTCAGCCCAGCCAGCTCATCTAACACAGATCTAATACAAAGCCACTATAGCCGTGAGGGGAAAAGCCAAAACCAACTGTGTGACCATCTAAAGCGTGTATACTTCACAATATACTGAAGTGATAAATCCTCTAGAGATCACAAAATCTGTGGAGTTGCAGGGTAGGTGAAAACTGAAAAATATTTTTATAGCTGTACTATACCTATAAGAAAATAGTAAAAAGAAAACATATTTTCACTCTAATGAATGACCTGTTAATCATTCAGTTCGTACATTGGCTAGTTTTATAGTTAAACATAAGCCATAGGCAAAGGGATAATGTGTTGTTATGTTTTCTCTTTGAACTATGGTGAACTTTAAACGAGTACTGTGGAGAATTTAGTGGCATCTAGAGGCAAGTTTGAGAATTGCAGCTAACTGGAGTCATCACTTCCACCTACAGTGGCTGCCACTTTAGTGTAAAAACACAAAATTGGTTTTGTAGAGCCAGTTTTTCGTTAATGGGCTGCTGTCGAAACATGGCGGCGCAGCATGGCAGGCTCCATGGAAAAGGACCAGAAAACCACAACAATAACATCATTTCTGCTAAGTGGTCCATTTAATCCTACACACTGGACCTTTACGCAAAGTACTTATCTCTCATAGCAAACAGCATATCACAGATGATCGCCCCCCCAAAAAAAGGAGAGTGCTAATCCAGCAGAGTGTAAATGCAATACATAATAGCTATCTGTGCTTTTTATTCTCTTGCCTTTCTAACATCATATTTGCAGCCTCCATGGGCCCTATCTGATGAGGTACCTGGTATGATGAAAGTATAACAATACCTTTGTGCAGCTCAGGACCAAAACTCTAGGTCCCAGCATGACAGGCAAGTTTAGACGGTCTTTGCACAGGCTTCTCAACAAGAGACAGAACGGAGACTTCCTGCTCCCCATGGTTGCATTACCACAGCAGCCTGTAATATTCTGTGAACATATCGGTGGTATTAGCCTGAGAGCAGCCAATTTAACAATATCATCAAGGTGCAGAGGTTGGAGCGTGCGCTACCATTTGCTATTCCTCACTCGTTTCTGCTGCCCTGCCGCCTCTCCCATCAATCAATCAGGGTCCCGAGGCCAGACAGGGAATGAGTCTGCCCATTCCCTTAGTGCTGCTTGATTGTGTGTGTGTGTGACAGGGAAAGGAGCAGGAATGGAGTGTGTGAATGAGCCAGAGACAAAGTGAATGTGTGTTTAAAGGAACGTGTGTGTTCAGTAAAGCGAATGGAAAATAGACAAGGAAGCCGAATGTGATGCTGAGCGTAAGCGCAAGACATGGGAGCGCAAGAATGTGTTCGCGAGGGTAAGCGGGTGTGTGCTTATGTTCTTAAACGTGTGGAAAGCAAACTGGAAAAAAAGAATGTGCGAGATGCGCAGTGCCTAAGGATGCCACGTAATGCATGTTGTACATCTAAAGTGAGTGTGTGTCTGTGTATATATATGGTGGTGGGGAGGTATTTATCAGCTGGGAGCAAAAGTCCTCACCTTAGGCAGAGTCGTAATCAACAACCACCTACCAGTGTGTGCGCATGTGTGTGTGTCATGAACCAGACAGACAGTCCACACTCTAATAGTCAATGACACAAGAGGTGAAGTCCACTGGACCTTGCATGCTGCTGCAGGCCACAGCATCTCAGTGCAGGCAGTGAGATGTGCGTGAGAGTGTTTGTGTCTGTGAGCGTGAGGACGCACGGACCTGTGTGTCACAACACATTCTAATCACCACCTTGACAGGCTGATGTGGCCTTGCCTGAAAAGCCGGCTGTGGTTTAACACTCACAGAAATACAAAGATACACCTGACCACAAGCCACAGCTAACGTCAAGTTAACGTCAGTTGTTTTTAGTCAATTTGTCTTTTTCACAATTAATCTACTAATTGATTTTCAGAGAAGTTGATTAATCCTTGGGTTAACGTACCCCTAAATAAAGAAACCTCTCTGGCAATGATAACATATATGTTAAATCTGTGGCTGAAGGAACCGTTTTAAACTTTCATCTTATTCATTTGAATTATTTGTGTACAAAATGTTGCACAAACAGGCTTGAATGGAGATCTATGTAATTTAGTTTGGTACATGGACATAACAAAACTTAACTCGGAAGTGCAGTGGAAAGCAGAGCTGAAGTATTTGTGATTACGATCTGCTCTACTCTTTGTCGAGTTTTTGTGTCAAACCGTTAAGGTCACAACACTAACTCCCAGACACTGACCATCAAACGGGGCTCACTATCATTTTGCTGTCTGAAAGCCGGTGGAAATTCCCGTCAAGGTGTTTGACCATAGTGATTCTGCTGCTGTGGAAGACCCTTTGGGGAGATATTCTCAAATTGGTTTAGGGCTTCTTGTCCCCACATTAAATACTTAGACATGTCATCACAGTCTCCAATTCTCTCTCCAAGTTGCCATAAAGGTAAAATTATGTTATAGGACCACTGATGGAGAGATTAAGAGAATTTTATGGGTTAATCCATAAATAATTATAATACTACTTCAGACTGATCCGTCAATATGTTCTTAAAATCGACACTGAAAAATAAAAACCTTTTGGATGACTGACACTGACAGGATTGCTAGTTTTGCTGGCTGCACTAAAAGACTATTTCCTCATACTTGCCAGTGGCACTCAGTGGCGACGGCGAACCATGCTCATCTCAGCATTTCATAAATACTTTAATGCCAAGAGAAAAACAAAACAAACGTTGGGGCATATTACAAATTAAGGACATATTATTCTACCACTGTTTTGCTGAATGAAGAAGTGTGTAGCAACACAGCTGCTCCATTTTTCCCGTCTTACCCTCAGGACTTGGCGCACCAACTCTAATTTAATGAGTCCACACTCTTGACCCATTCATTCAGCACAGCTGACAACCCCTTTTTTACTCTGCACGCTATTCTGACAGTCATTTACTTGACAACACACACTCTAAGCTTTTTTTTTTAAGGTAAAAGCAGAGTTGTTCTAGCGATCTGTGGTTACACATTTATTATGCTGCTTTCTTACAAAGTCCCTGTGACTCGCAGTATGCATTCTATACAGTAAAACACTATATATATGTGCAATATTGTCAAATGCGGAGAACAAAGAAATTGTAGTTATAAAGCCTTGGGGGCAGCTGCTATGTTGTTTCAGTGATGGTCTTCTTTTTACCCATCATATTTAGGGCTTGCTGTTGCCGCGGGAAAAAAAAAAATTGGAATACCTTTAGATTTTAATGTACTTTTCTTCAACTCAAAGCCCATTGCAAATCATAGGTGATGCGTAGCGTTCTAAATTCACGAACACCCAGTGCTCCATTCTTATCAGTGTATACTTGGGTCAATATAATTTATTTTGAGGGGAACACTCCAACGTCATGAGTCGGGCTGAAAAGTGAAAATGACAGCAGAGCATAATAAATAGAAAAAGAAGAACAAAAAGAGGACAGAAGGTTCACAGTGTTATTGTCAAGGACACTCAAGATTTTACATCATCAAAAGCCATGCATTGTCTGCGCCCATGAGGGGCAAGTGAGACAAAACCGTGGTGTTATCTGTTCGTTCCCACCCCGCACCGCCAATGCACAACAGGAATTACCATGAAAAAAAGCACAGATAAAGATATTTGAAAACATTTTCCTCCGTGGACTGTCGCTCAAGATAAAAATTCTCAACAGGTTGCCATGTTCCGTCTAAAGTCACATTCGTTAGGCCGTGCCGCGTCTTTTCTCCCGCTGGCACAATACAATATGCCAATTAGGCCTTAAGCTAACAAACACTGCCCCTGAGCGAGCTCAAGTGTTACTTACATAAACATCGGATTGATTTATTCTATTTGTTCCAAATCATTCTCTCTCCCTCTCTGTCAGTCTTCACCTCTAGGCAGCGAAAGGAAGCGCACGTACATATTGTAGACACAGACGCTGAAGGAGTTGTGTGGATGAAGGAGTGACAAGCTCCAGAACAAAGAAGAATGAACGCTTTGAAGCAATGATGTAAATACAGTATCTGCATGACGGCACCGCAACAAGATTAATGAGGGCTACCGCTCAGCATCATTATGATACGCATGGGAGATAGTGATAGAGAGGTGAAGAGAGGGGTGGTAAAGGGAGGGAGGAGATGTTGAGAAAAGGGGCGAAAGAGTGGAAGGTTTAAGAGGGTAAGGGAACGACCGGCTGTCTTTAATCCAAGAATGCAATTTGCTAAGTGAGCACATTAAATAGAGCGCAGAATGTGTGTGTGTGTGTGTGTGTGTTTGTGTGACAGAGAGAGATATGGCACAACAAGGAGGACGCTGACCTGTGACACGGCTATTGATTGCCAGGGGTCAGTATATGGCAAGGAGAAAATGATGAGTCATGAGCTGACCCTGCCGATTGAATTCTAAATAAAAAAAATAATTATTATTAGATGATGGTTTTTATAACGTCCTTCAAGCAAGTTAAAAAGAATTGCTCAGAGGACAGCAAATTAAGTTCACTGTCAAAATGTGACACCTTGGTTATTTCAAAAATTTTCATTTTTTAAATCATCCTTTCCAGCACGCTGACTCTGTTTGAATACATTTTAATGGCACTGTCAGCCGGGGCAGGTGTAACATGACAGCCAATCAACATTTCTCTGCAGCATGGTATGGCACAGACTTTCATTCATGGGCACTTTACTGGATAAATGAACAGGCCACGAATAAATGAATCATCATTGCTCTTAATTTGTGCGGCTAATCATCTACATCACCTTACTGAACTCTACGGTAAACATATCAGTACACTCCGATCACTTCCTTTCCTGCTAGTTCAGTGAAACGCCACTGTGTATTCCTGCAGACGTGGTGCACCTTAGCTACGACCGTCGAAGACATTATGTTCAGGAATTCAGTCCTCCTTGTTCTCTAAAGAGAAAAGAGGACAAACACTTTCTGCCTGCGCATTGTCAAGGTCAGCCAGTTCTGATGTAAGGGAGCAGATAGCTCGTCCTTCTGTCACGGCATTTTGTCGGTCCGTTGCATGCGTTAGTCTGTCGGAAAAGGGGAGCAGTGATAAATGTGCAACTTGTCGGGAAGTAAATGGTGCTATCGAGTTGTGGTCTGGCCGGGGTGTCAGGAGAGGCGCGGGGCTAATTTTCAGCAGCAAGCCTATAATGGGATGTGTGTGCCTATTTGTGAGCGTGTCTGTGTCTTTGCGCGAGTGCACCCACCACGGTCCATGTTCCACCTGGCACAGTGGATTAGGTGCAATTAATCTTAGTTAAGCAAGCCCTGTGGAGAGCTGCCTCCCCTTCCCCGGGCACGCACATACAAACACGCACACCATGCCACAAACAGACACACAAACGCCCCCTCAGTGATGCAAAAGAGAGGGAGAGGGAATAGTGAGGCAGCTGCTTTGTGTGCATAACACGCTGATGAGTTCACCATATGCACATTTGACAGCGCCGCTTGTCACAGGGTTTTGTTTTTGTAGTGGGATTAGGGGGACAATGCGGAAGGGGAAATGGTGCGCGTTCATTTGTTTGGTAGCATTCGAGCACATCCCGATTTATCTTTTTGAAATGGGGGAGAAAGGCAAGAGGAATTCTGCGTGATCTCCTTGTCAGCTGCCACTGCGACCGTCTCTATCGTAAAAGGCTGGCTTGTACAGAAGGAATTTTAAGTTGCGCTGGGAACTGTGATGGTGATAATCCATCTTTGAAAAGATGAACAAGGCCAGAATCGTTGTGGGCAGTATCAATGAAAGCATGGATCCACAATGGTTCGTCTTGAGCGTCTTCTTCTAATGGATGAATTGAATGTTGTCAGTAAAGATGAAGAGGTCCTCTAGGTATATTCTGATTGATGCTTTGGGGTATGTAAATGCATATAATTAATGGGTTCATTTTAATTTGTGTTCATGAAAGAGCATGGAAGTAGGAAGTGAGTCACGTTCATTTACAATATGGACGGCACCTTGCTATTTTAAAATACATCTAAGATATAATATTTACTCTGAAAGAAAGTAAAGCCCTGAAATACCATGATACCATTCAAATCAATAAGATGCAAAAACAAGATGCAACTACACTATACGTTCATGCATTCACAGGTGTATGTTCTCTCTGCATATGCAGGAGTAATTAATCGCAGCCCCGCCCACTTCATTTGTCTCAACCAGGTCCCTTGTGATCTCCCATGTGTAAAGACAAAATTATACAACTATGAGTCTCACATGAGTAAACACAGGCCCATCTGTGATTAATAAAGCCCAACGGAGCGGCAGTGAGGGTTGGAAAGCCTTTCCAACATTCAGGTCTGTGGAAGTAGCGGCCAAAAAGCTCTTTTTGTCTCTTGGTTAGATAATGGTAGCCGACAGTCAGCTAGAAGCACGTCCGAGGGTGAGCGTGAAATGGCTGAGTCACCTGTATGAAATGTGAACAACAGGTTTAGAGAGGAAAGGTAGGTTACAGGAAGGATTCAAGCTCCTACTATAGTGCTCTCGTCTTGGTGTTTAGTGGTCCCCCACAGTAGCATGGAGCCATTTGAAATGAAAATGAATTTCATGCTGCTGTCCCATTTACTCATCATTACCATTTTCCATCTTTTACCTGTTACTCTGTACCAGCATATCTCTCTGACAGCTGTGCTCCTCTGTTTCTTTTTCCTTGTACACCAATACTCAAGCTCATACTTTGTTGATCTCATTTCCCCCTCACATCAATCCTCCGTCCCTCTCCTTCTCGCCACCTTCTGCCCTTTCCTTTCATCTCTCTCATCCTTGTCACATCCCTTTCTCCATCGTACCTTTCACCCTCCCCCTGCTCCCTACAGCCCACCTGGATTAGCAGCGGCGACCAGTAATGGATTCTGCCCCCGCCCCGCACACGCAAAATTTAATGTGGGGCAGAATCGTGATGAGACAAAGGAGCGGATGAATAAAACAGTGGAACTGATAGCAATGGTGACGGCACCCGGGGGACTCGCACTCTTGATTTATAACGCCAGGTGAGCATTCAAAAGCAGACACAGGCCCGGCTCGCTGCTAACAGCTGGCCTCAGATCTACAGAACGGAGCGAGGGAGACCAATGGAGAGATAGTGACAAGAAGAGAAGAAGAGACGATGACAATGAGGGAGGATTTTTTAGTGCTTAGAAAAGGCCAAGGTGCACCCTTCTACTGTACTACAGTGCACATATTTTCTTACTACCACCCTTAAAGGAAGGCTGCCCAGGGATTTCTAATTACTGAGGGAGTGCACAGAAAAACGGAGGGAATCAATTTCCCATTTGGGCAGGTAGAGTGATCTATTGAAGGGCTAACCCCAAGGTAGACCTTATCAGAAGGGGAGTGCACCAGATTTTACGCTATACACACACACACACACACACACACTGAATAGTGTATTTACAGAGAAGAGCAGCGAGATCATGGCACAGAGGTTTTTAATTCCCCTGACTTCAATTAACCCAGTGTGAACATGTCTGCCACAGACGACAATTAAAGCTCCAAAAACCAAAGACTAACTTCGCAGACACTACTAGAGACAAATGCTTACGTAATCGGCCTTGATTCTTTTCGTTTGTGTTTTCATTTTGTTTGTTTTGCCATAGTTAAAGAAGATTAGCTTTTTTGTAATTTCAGACAAAATCGCTCTTCCACTTTTCATTGCAGGATGGTCTCTCCATATTCAAGAACTTATCAAGAAGGTTAAGCAAAATAGTGCAACACAGGTGGATCTACTTCTGTCTAAAACTGAATAGTTACCGCCTTTAATCCTTAATAATAGCACATCTTGGCTATACTTGAGCACATTATAAGGATTTTCTGATCACACAGAGAATTTCAATTAGAGAAATATCAAACCTGAAGATGTAGGTGTTTCACTTCAGTCTTCAAAAAACTACTTTGCTTTCCTTTGAATACTATCGGGTTATTAACAGCAAAGGCACCGATTCCCAAGATAACGTTGATGAGCAACTCTGAAGCATCCATGCAGCAAAACAAAGCATTTATGGAGATGGAGCGAGTGAATGCCAAGGATACTTCAGTCTGGTTTTGAGTCCATTCCTTTTGATTTTTTTTTAATATTACAAAGAGCAGGGTAGCTAGCTCATAAATATTACACACATCTACTGCAGGGCAAGGGGGACAAAAGAAAATGAAAGGAAAGAACTGTGGAGAAGGAAAATATGCAGTGGAGGTGTCAAGGACCATTGGATGGGCGATGGACAAGTGCCAAAAGAATCAGAGGCAATTGTTGCAACTACCAACTGTTGTGCTTTTCCTCTAACAGTGCACCAATACCAAATAATGGCAAAATATTAGGTACACTGATGAAAACAGACGCAGTCTAATATAACAGTCATGCACCAAGTGCCCCTTCATTACAGCTATATGTTCAGTTTATGTTGAAACAGTAAGAAAGGTGGGGATTCAACTGTATGGTCTTTTGGAGGACGTTTGTGATGCTGTAAAATGATACTGAATTAAACGCCACATATTCCTGAAAAGCCTAATCACGGGAGCGAGACAAATACCAAAGGGAACATAACATGATGAAATTTTAAGAGAGCCATTATGAGGTCCAAGAACAACAGTGCACGGTATGTTTTTAATTCATTCTTTAGTCTCATTTCATCACTGTTATTTGCAACCATTGTGTCAGTCTTAAGATGCCCAATCTTTTTTTAAATGTCATAAAGAAACATAAAGAGAACGGGATAAATTTTAAGGGCTGGATCTAGTGCTTCTGTTCGTTTTAGTGTTTTCATCTGAGCAGCCAGGTTTGTCTTGCAGGGAGGCATTTTCTTTATCTCACAGCCCAATCATATTCACTCCGATCTGAAGTTATGTGGCTAATTGGTTTGCTGAGTAATTGAAAGAGCGGCAGCAGGAGTGACATAAACAACAAATAACAGACTGAGAAGGGGGTGCCAATCAGCAAATATCCACCTTGTTAATGACAACAGGGTGTTTACACATCAAGAGTAACTTTCTGTGCTCTGTTTGATTAAGTGTCTTGTTAAAACTGGAGTGGCTACAAACCTGTTATATGTTGTCATGTCAAATGTCCAAATGAAATGTCTCTTTGGAGTAAAAGACCATCATGTGCTGCCTAATAGGCCTGCCCACAAAAACACATCTCTAATTACTGAATAAGGGTGCTTTGCAAAACAAGCACCCTTAAAAAATGTTTTTTTCCCCCCAACAGCCTGACAACCGTTCCCATCTTCTGGGCCAATATGAAGCGTGATGTGAGCCCAGACAGGGAGCCTGGCAGCCCCCACCACCTGTGTTGGGCGCAGAACTAGTAGCTTGGCATGTGGCAGCAGGACACCCAGAAGGAAAGGCACAGCAGTTTAAAAATGACTTTCAAGAGGACCAGTCCCTACCAATTTAACACCTACAAGTGATACTACAGTGGCACTACAATAGCTTTTCAGAAATATAAACCTAAAAGTAATACACTAACAGCTAAATTAATGCAATAAAAGGGTGAGGAATACGCTCTTTTGGTGCTTAGCAATAGTTTTCCCTCAAATCTGATGCATAATAATTACTACAGATATTTAATTTACTCGGCCATCGGCACAGTTTTTCCCAAAAGGAAATCGAAACCAATTGCTGGTTATTTAAAGACAGAATTTTTATAAAATAAAATGCTCAGTTTCTAGGATAATTACCCCAACATGACATTTACTTCAGTGCTTTCATCCCGTCTCTCTAAATAGTAAATTCCTTTATCTCCTAATTGTTGTTGCGACAAGTATGCAAGGAGTATTGGGGGCTAGAGGATGTAGGTGGAGACGAAGTGGGAGAGAGAGAGAGAAAGATAAAAGAAGGGGTGACGAAAGGTACTAAAAGGAAGGAAACTGCAAGAAGAAAGAAAGTAAATAGCGGGAGAGGAGGGCCGAGGCATTGCTTACCTGAGGCGAGTCAGGGAAAAAAGGGGGGAAAGGGATAGGTAGTGGGAGGGTGGAGGTAGAGAAGGCGCAGTCTAATTTTGTTCTACCTCCAGGATACCTCCTCTTGCAGTTGAATAGTTGTCATGCTGCGAGTTGCATAGCAAACATATTTACCAAAAGTGGTTCTGAGCAACGGTTAGTTTGATACGGCCTCTCCTTACAAGCCAAAAACGCTGACCAATCATGCTTTATGCGGCTGTGAATAGCACTGAGCCACAATTCATCAACTGTTAAACCAACCAATATTAACAATTTGGAGGGATTTATTTTTTCTTTTCTGCTTTTTTTGTGCTTACAAGGGATGTCCCGATAGACTATTTTTGGGGGTTGACACCATTCTGGGTCTTTTGATATTATGGTTTATTCAATACAAAGTTTGATCAAATAATTATTTGCTTAAATGTCAACTAAACATGTATCTGACACACTGAAAGAACAGCTTCGGCCTTTTAAATCTGACCATACATTATTCTTCCAAGAGACACTTGATTAAAATACCAAAGGCCCTTGTTCAAATCTCTTGAGCTGGTCCGCTTAAAATATTGATGATATGAAAAAAGGGTTTGAATGGAAGAATATGACCCCTGAAACTGCCACCAGAGAGAGTGAGACGCCTCACTCTGCTGACGTTGTTGGGGCTTACAATCTTTGGCAGACCGCAGAGAGAAAAGAAACCTGGCAATAGCCTGGGTTTATTTTGGCCCGTCATCAAGTTACTCGCAGAATTACTTTTAATTAACAGCTGATACGATCTGCCGACGGCGACGTTTGTCATTTGAAAAAAGAGCAAAAACGGTGATCGGTGGGTCGAAGTGAGAGGTCTGCTTCTGAATGTCATGAACACTGATCTTTACCGATGTGAAAGAAAGAGCGGAAATAATGTTTTTTGTAAGCTAAGCGGCTTAGCAAATTCTACTAAGCCGGCTGTCAGAACAGATGCAGTCAACGGTGTGTCCAAATAATCTTTCATATCCACACACTGTAGTTCTCACACGGAGTGAAATGCTTGTAGTGTTGAGCTCAGCTGTCATTAAGAAGAGAAGACCACTAGCAGGCTGAGATGGAGGATAGTAAGTTAATGAGCGGATTCTGAGCCGATTACTTGAATCGATGACCGATCAGTTAAAACGTGCCTGGATCATTCCTGATAATGATCCTTAGGACAGGCCGGGGATATTCACAGTGTGGAAACCTTTGGTCCTGGCATTCATGTGGATGTTACTTAGACATGTAGCACCCAGCTAAACTGCTGCTAACACAGCGATGACACTCCCAGATAGCAGCAGTCATCCCCAGCAGGACGATGTGGCCTGCCACATCACAAATACTGCTTAGGAACTACTTTAAAGGGCCTGCTCAGACCTTGCATTAAGATCCACCATGGGGAATCTGATTTCAAGTAGCCAGAACATCCACAGGACACGTTTTGTGTGTATTTGAGAGTTCTGAACTTTGACCACATTTGGAGGTGGTCTGGGTTAAATGTGTCCGCATTCCTTTAGTAAAGTGGTAAAGCAATTGAGTCACCATTAAAAACTTCCTACACACCAGGGGTGCTCCAGCATCAGTGGAGTTTTATCTCATTCGTTTGGAAAAACAAACAAACATCCATTATAAATGATTGCCCATAACCGAATAAGCACCATAAGTGATGTCTTTTCATTAGTAATGAAAGCCTTTTAAAATATTATGTCCTTAGCTGTTGACTAATAAAATAATAAATAAACCTATCTGCATCTGCATCTGTTTTTCTGTCATTAAATAACGTAAAATCATGAGATTAATTACTGATGCGATCACGTGTATGATCGAGGAGCTGTGTGTGGTTAAAGGTTAGGCATTTTCTCAATCTCCTGTGTCTTTATTTACCTTTATTACCTGATATCGCGGTGTGTGTGGAAGCTTCCAGGCATCAGTTATAATCTGGGTTCGGTGCAGGTCTAACTAACGTCAGGGCGGAGATCAATAAATAATAACTTAATGTGTGTGTGTCCAAGAGATGAGACACACAACAAACAGCACTGTTCTCGGTTCTGGATCAGCGATAGAGATCCATTAGAGATATGCTGCAATATTCCACTTCGCCCCAGATGATGTCTGTGTTCATTTACATACGGAGCGCAAACCGAGATCGGATCTGGAGAGCGAGCTGGGGACGCATGTTAATGTCAGGTCTGAACACGCGTACCTAAAGCTGGCCACTTGCGATCGGATTGCCTGACGTGCAAGGTGTGAAGAGGGCAAGAAGAAACCCCAAGGTGATCACCTGTCCTATCCTGAACTGATAAAGCATTTGTGGGATGTTCTCCAGACCTGATCCACATGCCCTCCCTCCCAAAGGTTTCCACCATCAATATCCTGGTGCCAGACACTCAATTTATTTAGCAATATTTCAGTTTTAAAACATACAGTTTCATATTATTTGTGTGTCCTTATAGAGTTCTCTGACTTTTTGGTATTACTTTTCACAGCATATTGTACCGTTAGTACACCTGCTGTGAGAAATATCCGGATCTCTGCAGCTAGCTCGATGTGGGTCTCTTCTTCCAGCCACATTCTTCACTTATGTCACTTCAGCACTGTTTGCTGTAAACTTTGTGAAGCGCTCTGTTTGTAATAACTTCAGATGGAAGCTGCTGCCCACAGTTTTTTCTTTCTTTCTTTTTTTTTTTTGTTCAGCCGTTGGTGAAAATATAAAGAAATTGAACGCCAATCTTTGTAAACCTGCACAAGAATAGACAGGTGCACGCCAGAACGTGCAAGGATGAAACGAAGAAAAATAAACACCCACCCGCTGTCAAAACCTGAAATACAGTAACATTTCAATAAACTGACATTATGTGTTGGCAGAGGTTAGCGAGAGCCATAATGAGAGGCATATGGACCGGCACATAATGAGATGAAAGCTGTGGTGTGTTCGTAGGGATCCACAGTAATGGCAACCATCTAACACAAGGTTTATTTTTATATTTGACTATCATGTGATGTGGGTTTATGCATCATAAACATGTGTTTTTCTTGTCTAACAAATCTTTTTTTGCAGTCGATAAAGATGTTTTTTGTGTATTTCAGGGAAGGTGAGAGTCAAAATTAAATTTTAAGTGCGTCCATGTCCCTAATAATCTCCCTGTAGCAGCATGCCTCCTCTTTGTATTATCACTGATATCACAACAAAGGAAAAGGGGGGAGACGGCCAACGTACATTATTAACATGCTAGTTGTGTTCCTCTATTGCCTAAAATGCCCAGAGAATAACCGCCTGTAGTTCTAGACATCTCTCTCTATACATTTTGTCAGCGATGCAAGGACACAGTGTGCAAGGACACAGGAGATAGGAGGGTTGGGGATCAGCCAAGGTTATTCCTTTCTTTTCCTTTTTTTCTAATCTGAGGCCGATTCTGCAGTGTGCGCTCAATTACTCTTTCTTTATCTTTTTCTCACTCATTCTGGTCACATTTGATGGCGCCGACTGTCCTGCAAGCACAGCTCCACACTGGCACCTGTTGATGAAAAAGCAGCATAGCACGCGCACACACACATTCATACACAAACACGCAAGAAGACAGAAAACCTGAACAGTCACGTAGCTGCCAATCCTGTCCATGACTCCTTTAGGTGTATTTTGGAGGCTGAAAGATTATTGAGGTAACACACACACACCCACTACGCTGCAGACAAGTGCAGAAGTCGATACATCTATACATGTGGATCTTCAAAGCAACAAGTATCCAGGGTGTCCGATGAAGCCCGGAGAAGTGAGGCGCGTGCTGCTCAGTCTTTATAGACTTCTCAGCCATCTCAAACTTTATCTAGGGCTGTAACGATTAACTGATACGTATCAGAGTCTTATGTAATGATCATAAAGATATGGCTACATATGGCTCCAAAATAAACTCAGTTGGAAATTCATCAAAAATTCATACGCTTGCAAAAAACTGGCTAAATATACACCGATCAGGCCCAAAGCTATGGGACCCAAAGGCCCCCACTAAGAGCATCCTGTTACCAGACACCACAGGACACCCTCAGAAGACCTATGTCCGTTCTCTGATGAGTCACAACTGTTGTGGAGGAAGAACTGCACAATATTAGGAAGGTGATCATAATGTTATGCCTGACTGGTAAACCTCTCGAATCTGCACGGATGTGTCCGTACAGGAGTATTTAGGAGCCCAAGTAATAACAAGTGTAAGTAGCTAGCTCCAAATTACACCCGTCCCTGGTGTTTAACCTGCAGGTTACAGAACTTATTGAGTTACATTAACATGCAGCCCTGTAGCCTTACTCAAAATACTGGATTTAGACAGATGGCCCCAGTATCCGAAAGCCTTCCCTGAGCTATTATTGAGCACTGCTGCCCATCATGTGTCAGTACTGTGACTAAGGCCATTATTTTGGATGACCTCATGTGAATCAAGCAGATCTACACTCCGTTTTACCACATCCCCATTCAAGCATCTCCTAGAGTAAGTTTTCAGGTTGGACGTGACTGCTTCAAAGTCCGATTCACGCTTCAACATGCCGCCGTTCCGTCTTGTGCAGTCGGTCGAGGCGACCTGGCCCAACGCCGGGCACGCGCACGACACTGACAATTAGCTGCAGCAGAGTAGTCGAGGCAGACAGAGAGAAGAGTGGCCAGGCCGGTCAGCTGTGTGCGTGGGAAGACAATTCAGGCTGGAGTAGGAGAACAAAATGACCAAATGTACAGGCATAAAATCCATTTCTCATGATTTGTATGCGTAACAATTGGACTCCTCAGAGTAATTGTCGGTCCGTGGTGCAGATTTAGTGGATAAAATCAAGGAGTGTAGCACAGCCTTTTTTTCTGCAGGCACAGAAAGCAGAGACACAAGGAATCTGTAGTTGCAGAGCCGTTTGAGACTGAGGGCCTCCCCTCAGAAGAAGCTAAGAAAAAAAGCGCTCCCACATTTAATCTTTACTTGCGTATTTTTTCTCAATTGCTGTACGCCTATGGGATCATGATTATTTTATTTGATCGCACAGACACTCGACAACAGAGGCAAGATAGCCTAATGTTGCAGTTTGACAATTCAAAGAAGTCTCTCCTTGGGCATTTATTAGTTTATAACAACGTTCCCCAGAAGCACCGTATCTTTAACTGTATCTTTAATCAAACGGCATGTTAAGGCTATTCTATGTGATCTTCTTTTGATAACTAAGCACTTGAAAGCCCACCATTAAAAACTCTGGTCTTCGTTAGTATGAATTCTGATTTAAATCCCAAAAGAACACACAGCATGAAAGATTTCCATCGCATGTCTGTTTTGACTTGGATTCCGTCATACTCCCAGATAACCTGAAGCGTGCCACCTTTTTGCAGCTCCATCAAAATCCCCGCTGAGGGGGAGATTTCTATTGTAGCCCTGTGAGTTTCACAGAGTTCACAGCCAGGCGCCAAACACACTGAAGCCCTTGTTAACTTAAAAGGAGTGACAGATGGAAAGACCAATGCATCAAAAGTCAACAACACACCAAGCCACGACGCTCACCAGCACAGACACACACACGCAGCGAGCCGTTCCTGACACTAACGACCTTTAGCCACCCTTGGCGCTTGCGCATCCCGCTGAATTTCTGACGGTCGCTCATTAGCAGAAGGGGCCTGTTAGACCAGGATTTTCTCCCTTTCCTCCTTTACTCTGCATCTGCTCATTTTCCTCCCATCCCGCAGTGTGGCTTGTGGCAGAATTTGTTGTGCTAACAAGGAGCGAGAAAAAAACAAGGCGAGATAGCAGCGGGGCAAAGGTCAGAGGACATGCCATCCTTTGATATGAACACTGATGGGAGGCAGGAAGGGGAGGACGTATGCGTGTGGATTAAAACTAAATCAAATGCACTTTTTGTGCTGACCACGTGTAACCCAAAAGCGGGATAACTCGATCTCTGCACCACTGCCCTCACATCAACCCTGGGCCTGACAGTGAAGGACACCCAGCACCTGGATGACTTAGTTGTAAGTCAGCGTCATCCTTAACACTGTGCCGGGGGACATCTCATGCACAAACGCAAGAAAACACACACTGACATTCAGCGAGTCGATGATATGATTGTACTCCTCTACTAACGTCTATATCAGTTTTTCACAGTCTCTGTAGGCTAGCATCAGTGATCCCCAACCTATTCCTTAAAAGCACATATGTGTGAACTAATACTCAATTCTGCATTGTATTAAAACCGCTCCCAGTTTTTGTTCTGAGCACTTGCTGTATTTCAAGGATCGGTAATATACCAGGGGCTAGGATTACAGCCTCTGTTCATGCACTAAATTTAATTTTAATGAATGAGCTTAGCGCAATATCTGATATAACTTTATAACTTTGTGGCTCAAAAACGCAATCAAATGCAATGATACCAAGTTACACAAGCAGCAACAATACCTTCATTTTTTCCACTGCAATGTTTTCAGTGCCATCTGGTACAGCAACTCAAGAACTTGGTGCTAATTAAAAACGTAATCATCCGCATTTGCAATTCATAACGCCGTGCAGCAGAATTTAAATCACAAAGAAGCGTTTGTCTTTAGTTGAGTTACAAACATTTGGCAGCAAGCAAACACCACAAGTGTCCGCTCTGCCGAAGCCTCCGAACGTGATCACCATTTGCTGGTCGACTCCACTCTGATGTTGTTTTCTGAGTGTGTGTTTCCAGTCGAGACACCGCTCTCGGTTACCTTCATCGAAGTCTGCATCGTCCTCAGTGTGCTGGGGGAAGGGGAAGCAGTTGGTGATCTCCAGCCGGTCGTCGACCACCAGGCCCAGCAGGACGCCCTGAACCACCTCGCTGCCCTGGCCCTCTTCCTGGTAGTGCTTAATAATCTTCATCACCACCTGTGAAAACAGAAAAGAGAAACACGGCTGCTTTATCAAACAGTCACAGCAGCAAATGGAAGATAACAATAAGAGTTTCTGGAAAGTGATTTCAATTTCTGAACTGGGGATCGTCTTTTTATTTTTTTTTCCATTGTTTGTACATTTCTTGTTAATGTAGTCTATCATTGTTTGATTTATGCTATCCAGTTCAATTGTCTCTCTGCTCGTCATGTTGATTTGTGCTCATTAGTCTGTGCTGGGATTATTTTGCTTGAGATGATTTTTAAAAGTCTATTTGCAGTCGGGCTGGGGATATGAACCAAAAGTCATATCTTGATATTTTTGAGCTGAAAGGCGATACACGATAAATATCTCGATATTTTTTCCTTTAAATAATCACTACAAAAATAAATTTTGGCAAAATCTAGTTTGTTTCGGGGCAGGATAATAATCTGGCTTTCCATTGTCAATATACACCGATCAGGCCTAACATTATGAGAATATTATCCTAGTATTATGTAGGTCTCCCTTGTGCCCCTTAAACAGTTAAACAAAACAGGACCTTTGGGTTCTATGGGTTGAGGGTACTTCTCCTGTCAGTGATCATAATGTTTTGGCTGGTCGATGTATCTGTATTGTAATGTGTAGGTAAGTACTGTTGGATAATTATTCCAGTTCATAATTTGATTAAGAAATTTCACGTGAATGCTAAATAATTTCATCAAGGAGCTAAAAATATTCAGCACGCCACACTACAACGTTCTACAGCGCATTGAAGAATTAACATTATGTAAATATGTACAGCTACATGGGAGCTCAAGTGATTAGTGGCAGTTTCACTACAACCTTTATCGTGAGTGGTGGGAGGCTTCGTCTCGGCTACAAAGACTCCAAACACATCAATTTACAGCGCAGAAGATGCACCCTGACCATCTGATATGTGAAACAAAACATGTAATGAGTTTGTTGTCGCCGTCTGCTGAGACGCATACATTCCGGCAAGCCTGTCCTCCCCTGCAGCTCGCACAATAATGATATAGTGAGAGCACTCTGGTGTGATGGATCACGAGGATGAACTGGATGTGCAGAGGTTACACAAACGCTGCAACAGTTATTCGTAGAAACAAGCGCTTGCCGATTGCCTGTGTGATAGGGAGGCGCGGATCGGCTCAGGTGCCTTACGAACCCGCATGCATAAATCATCTACATGTCACCCAGCCACACAAATAATTTTTTCAGATTTAGTGACCCGCATCTCATCACATATAACCACTACGTCTGAGTGGGTTGTATGCAAGTGTGATACCGTGGTCACGGCACTCTGAAATAGGCTGGTTTTAAATAAATTATCATGAAAATGGCCATGGCAACGTGTATTTCTACAATAGCCTGACATATTTGAATCCATCAAGGTAAATAATGAATATCTGTCAATTCATTATTGATGGAGATTTTAGAGAATGCATAGTAAAAGATTTCCTTATCGCGATGAAGGCCCCACCTGCACCTGCACACCTGCAACCCATCGGCTATTAATGAGAATGTTTTAATGACCCAGCACTGCAGTCTCTGAACATCTGTAGGTGCTGCCCACCTGAAACTCGCATGACTAGAGTCTGCAAGGACTAGACGATTATTGGGACACAGAAAATTTCCTTTTGGGCCATTTTCGGCCAAATATTTTCAGACTTTTATCACCGTAACAACGCAGCCGAAACAACGACACAAGCAAAACCCACAGCCAGCACAGGCTTGTCTGGAATGGCAATATGTCTGCGGTGTGGATGTATTTCAATATGTACAGTATTATAGAAATATAGTGGTAGTGGTGTCTTCATTTTCGGTTTCGGCCAAGAATTTTCATTTCTATGCATCCCTACTAGATACTTAGCGACAATTGGAGGATTCCTTTTTAATCAATTTGTTTAATTGCCAGCAGGTCTCTCGTCTTTAAGAAGTAAAGGTTATTTCACCTCCTGAGTGGACAACAAAGTTAGTGACACTGCCGTCTCTAATCTTATGTACTAATGTAGTAATAAATAAATAAATAAATACTAAAAGGCAAAAAATGATTTTGTTAATCTACAGTGCTCAGGCAGGTAGCACACTGCAAAAGTTGGTGGCAGGTTACCTAGCAACACAGGGCTTCAAATGCCAAGGGAACCACCCTCCGAGGCCTGAAGCTCAAGTTTCCTCAAACACGTCGAATCATTTTTCTTTGTGAATGTTAATCTAGTATGAGTGGGAGAACATATTACACATGTTACACTCACATAACGTGTGCCACCTCACTAAAGCTCCCGATACATCTGTGTTAAACTGCATAATAAATACATAGCCACCGTTCTGCACTCTTCACCGACCACTGAGCTCAAAATTGTCAAAAAGAAAAAAGAAAAAGAAAAAAAGAAACAGCTCTGTTATGTTAAGAGGAAATTCTGGGACAAGTTACTCAGGCAATCACTGACTATGGCTGAGTGTTGGAGCCTGCAGTGGTAAGCACCACCTGCAGGCTCCAACTCTGGAGCAGCACTGAACTTGAGTGCGTACAAAAGGCCAGTTAGTATTCAGCACTGCTTAGCAATTTACACTGGAGAGAGAAGAGGCGGCACACAGAAAAATTTTAAGAAAAATGCTACCCCGGTAGAGTGGGAGGGTATATTTGGACTCGCGGTCCGATATCCCACATCATCATGCTTCATCTGGACAGAGCGTCCATGCATCATGATATGCATTTAATTTTTAATGCCAGATAAAAATGGGCCAATAGGACAGGTCTCCACATGATTCAGGAGGGGCTTTAAGCTCCAGAGCTGTGTCACTGACACCAAGGGTAGCAGAGACGGGCTATCACACACTTCTACACAAACATTTATTTGTAGACAGACACGCACAAACACCGAACGGTCGTAAGACCGGCAAAACAGAAAGGCTGTGGCAAAGAGTAGAGAAAAAGGCAAAGTGTGTAAATGAACAGGAACAGGACAAAAGGCTGAAAAGCATGGTGTGTTCAGGGAGAGCATAAATCACGCTGATAACAGAGTGGGCAGGTCACAGCCAGAGGCATTAATAATACACACATAGACCATACAGGGTGGCAGTGCTGGAGCCGCGCACACAACAAAGCATCCAACAGCACCATAAGGGAGCCCTTACTGGCTCAGCTAGTCACGCACACACACATACACATACACGCATGCATGGTCTTCTGGGAGATGATTTATTTCAATAGACCCTGCTGGACCCTGTCATGCAACAAGTAAAAGAGCTGAGGGCGGGAGACGATGTGGGGGGGAGTGGGAAGAAAAACAAATCTCATTCCCTGCCTGCCTGCCTTGGCTTTTTCTGACTGAGAGGGGAGGAAGGTCTGAGGAATAGGTCGGTGGGGACAAGATGGATGGAAATAGAGGGAGGAGAAAGTGAGAAAATGTAAGAGTGAGAATTTGATGGGGAAGGTGGTGAGGCAGGGCAAAGAGAGAAAGGAACGAAGGAAGTGTAACAGTGAAATGTGACACAGAGAAACCAGGAGGATGAAGAAAATGACGACAAAAGAGAGCAGGAAGGGACTAGGTGAGGACGGGGAGAGCAGACAGGTGTAGAAATGACAGCAAGGGAGACGACGGGGGGATGCAGCAAGGAAGAAGAGGGCTACAGAAGTCCTGAAAACCAGCAGCGCTGGCTGCTTTACAAAGCCTCCCCCTGCCCTCCCTTTGAGCTTTGTCTCCTTTTCCTGCCCACAAATAGCTTTTCTAGTCTCCCTCCATCAGTAAGCGCAGATAGCACAGATACACAATGCTTTCAGCTATCTCTCTCTTGGCAATCTGTTCATCACACACTTAAATAGCGTCCATCTGGAAATGGAGCAGGTGAGAAACAGACAATGGGCCAAAAACAACTCCAGTAAGGTCAAATAAATAGGGCCAGACTGAAACAGGGTTTAAGAAAACTCCAGAGGAGAAACTGGAGAGGCATCCACACCACAAGAAAGGAGGCGAGGAAGGAAGGAGGGAGGGAGGGAGGCTGCAGCGGATTTGTAGAACTCGCTTCCTGGTGCTGAGTGAATGCCATTAGGTATCGTAAGCAATGCCTGGAAAGCTCCAAGTTGGTGCAAACTTCATGCACATGCATAAAGGCCAACACTCTCCAGTACTCAAGTGTTTTCTTGCTACTCTCTCTCACACAAACACACACACGATGTTATTGATCTAGCTCACCAGCTGCTAGCCCAGCGAGCTCACCTCATGTGGAGAGGCCCAAGATTGATATGTGGACAGTGTATTATAAATCAACAAGCTTAAAATTGAATTGTGCAAAATCAATTGCGGTCAAATCCCCCGTTGACTGCCTTTAATTTTGATCATAAATCTTCTCTCTCGCTCACACAAAAGGGCTCCTATTCCTGCCACAAAGGGGCTCAAGTTATGAGAAAGTACAGCGAGGGAGACGATCCCATAATGAGTTTTCTTTTTTTTTTTTTGGGTCCGCTGACGTGCAGGCAAAGTCTACACTCGACGTCGGCTGTAATATACTTGACAGAGAAAACACTTTTGTGTGGCGTGAGTCATCTGTTGGGTTAACACATAGATGAAGACCACTGCAGATTCCCACTCCATCCGCCAGCTTTTGCCTGCTGGCTGAGAGAGATCTTTCTCAAACATGTTTGATTTTGTCGTGCCAAGTCTGGCTTGTAATGTGAAGTGTTCAAAGGCGGGGATATGGCAGCCAGTGACCCAGACAACTACATTTGGGAGGTGTTATTTCAATGCAGGGAAGGGAGTGATCCAAAGTCATTTTGACGGACAGTGCTGGTGTTTATTGCTGTTCTGTGGTTCATGGACCAGTGTTATTCTTGTAAATCATCAACTTGATGCGTCTTCCAGGTTCAGAACAAGAAACTTACATGAAAGTGGCTTATGTTAGGAATGTTTCATGCTAAGTTTTGTAAGAACTTCATTACAATTTTATATCAGCAGCCAGTAAATGTATTTACAGTCAGCAGCTACCTCACTGTATAGAAGGTTTTACTGTTCAATGTACGAATGCAAATCCCCAAACTGGATTCATGAGGAATTGGATCTTAATGATATTAGCTTCACAGTTTACTCTCCTACTCGGCTGATGGTGTATCAGAGCCGTAATAACTTGCTGAACGCAAACTCCAAATTGCATTAGCGGCAACCGAGCCAGCTCGCAGCTGGTAGGAAACAAAACAAAACTATCATTTGGCAGTTGGCAGATGAATTTGATGTGTTCAGTGGTTTAAATATACGAGAAGCAGCCACTGCGAATTAGAAAGTTGGACGACAGGCTGCACACCTCCTTCTCAGCAAGTTAAACAACATCACAGTGTACTGCTGTTGTGTAAAATCTGATTATTTTGACATTTTTTGACTGTGTTTGTGTTATATGTTTGGCGAAGTAAGTGTTATGGCACCAGCATAGCACACTGGCAGCACGTTGGTGCTGCTCAGACCTTTGCAGAGGTACATCTACTTGCTGTTTGCTGCCACTTTGTGACTGTGTCAAAGACATGTGGAACTACCAGAGATATAGGCTACTTAATTAAATATTTGTGCTGTTGATGGGCATTTATATTTGGTCCAACCATGATGAAGAACTGGACCAAAAACATCTTTGTAGTGGAGTAAGTCCAAGTTTTACCACAGCGTCACCGCGCAGGGTCACACGATTAGATTATAGGAGGCTGAACGCAGGTAAGTCTCTGTAGCCTCTGCAGTTCTTGTATTCCCAGAATCCTTCACTCTCTGTGGATGGAGAGCGGTGCAACTGAACCATAAAACCACCTCAGCCATCTGCTGTGGTGCTAAAGCAAACCTGGATGTCAACAAATCAAGCAGGGCTGATTCCAATAATAAATATCAACATAAACAGTAAATTCTGTACGGTGCGCTTCCTGTCAATCCCATGCTTATGAACTCGAGGCATGCTTAAAAACCTCAGAGGGAGGACAGACTGCTCTGCCACAGTGTCGGTATCATTCCTATATTCAATGAAAAAATGTGCTACTGTTGCGTGAAATGTTGAGATTAAACTCGTCTTGGCATGTTTCCTGCCTTTTTATGTCCCGGAGCTTTTAAAAAATAAAATAAATAAATCACAATGCCGTAACATCCTGTACAGTGTGCTCTGACTTTTCTTTAAGCCATGGTGTCCACAGAAGCGCATCATACGCCAGAATAAATGAATAGAGCATTTTTCAAACATGGAGGCAAACGTGTGATCTCAGTCGGTGTTTAACCGAACGCACTCCTGTGCTGCACTCCAGTCCTGTGGCAACATCAACCACTGAAACCTCTTCAAAAGCAAGGAAACAATCCAATTCTACTACACAGCAGCAGTGATGCTGTCTAAGGGCAACCCTCCAGCTAAACCTCCGACAGCCGGGTCATGATGCAACACAGCAGCAACTGCCGCATATCAATGCATTCAGGTGAAGCGCGTTTCATAACTCCACCTGAAATAGACATCTTGCCTTCTACACTCTGAATCCGAATGGGGTCAAACATTAAAAAGGTTGCTGACGGTTATTAATTTAAATGCTATTAAAATGTTTGGTTGGTACGGCTGAGAAAAGAAATTAAGTAACTCTCATTAGAAGACTAAATAATACACATTGAGGTGAAATATTTAGATTTGAAATTAGAGCCCGAGACTCCAGGGCAGCTTTAATGAGCAAGATAAAAGGAAGGCAGCAGCTGGCAAGTTAACATCCTGCTAGTGCGCTCAGGCACACCAGGAAAATAAGCTGCTTTGTGTCCAGTGCAGTTTAGGACAGGGGCAGGGGGAAAGTATGTGAGCAGCAGCGAAGCAAGTTTGTCCTCTGCTGCTTGCATGGAGGTACTACAGATTATAAAAACAGAAACAGATTGTTGGAAGTTCAGTTTCAACCATGTGCCACAGATTAGCTGTGAATGATTACAGGGGCTACAATCCTTTCAAAACAGACCAAACAATAGATAAGTTTCCCAAATGTCACAATAATCGTTAAAAGCCCCAACATTCAAATCTCACTACAGTGATAAGTGTGTTGAGTCTGAAAAGTTCAACAGTGAGCTGAGGTTGGTGTTTTGAAAATCTGACAAGAGCAATATGAAAGTATTCACTTTTCATCTACTAGCTGTCACTAATGAGGTACGCTGTGCTCGGTGATAAACAGTCACAACAGCGACCACTCAAACATTTTTGTATTCATACCACATCCATTTGAATTTATTATTTAAAATCAAGAGTTTGTCAGTTCATCTACAATAGTTTTTCAGTACCGTAATCTGGTTTATTAATTCATTTGTGTAATCAACATGACAAATACATATCTTATTTTAAGGTCACTGCACGACTCCTCTGTGAGGAAATATCCAACAGCATTATGGTGCCCGCCTCCACCCGGGAGGTTCTGGCTTTATTTATTAAACGCCCCCGAAGCGCTCTGGAAGCTACAACAGTAGCTAGCTTTAAAGACTAGCACTGTTAGCCTATTATTAGCTTACCAGACGGCTCTAAGACAGTAAATAGATCATTTTCTCTTATTTTTTCAGTGATGTATTACACCGACTAACATAAGATACGCTAAAGAGGTTGTATGGCGTACTTAACAGAAGAAGATACAGCTAAACATCATCTCTCCGCCATGATGCTGCTCACTCTTTAGCATCCACATATGGTAACAACGGTTTCTCTGCCGACCGTTAACAAAATGCTATACGCAGCCACACAAGACAGCAGCGACCCTTACCAGTCCCTCAATCTGGATCTGTTTGACGGGAGAGTCCAGTGTGCCGGGTGTAGTAGCCATTACTGCGGTTGCTCCTGAAGTAGACTCCTTACGGGTAGCCATTTGTGAACCGGTGCACGCGGAAAAGGGGGGAACGTATTCGGCGACAGACGTTTCCGGTAATGATGTGTACGTTTTCCTGTCCGTATAGCAACAATGGCAAAACGGTTAGGTTCCCATATTCGTTTCGACCAATTATTCAAGCCGCCTGCTGACTAGTGACCCACTTAAAAAAAAACACACAAACGCAATAGACCCTGTTGTGTTTTTAAATGAAAATATTAGGATAGATAAACGATGACAAATTATGTGAAACATGTCCATCACTGCTATTTTACTGAATAAATGGTGAAAGTGACCTAGCATTACTCGAATAGTAGAACACACACTTAGGAAAAAAATGTTATGTGCAGTCTGTAGTTACTTTTCTTCAGTCTTTTTGCAACCATTTATATATTCCATATTTATTCCTTACTTATTTTGGTGTGTAGCTGCAGGACTTCAAATGTTTATAACAGTTACCTTCATATCTAAATTTCTAACAGGTATTATTAGAAAGTAACATGTTCAATGAATAAATATCCAGTTATGTATCCAAGTACTTAAAACACTTTATTTCAAATCTTTACAGATGTATCACAACTAGAAGTTACCCAAAGACTAAAAAGGTGGGATAGTGAACTTTACTGTAACAAGTACTTTACCTAGTTACATAATGCAAAAAGGTGAATAAGCATAAAAGTAAAAAGATACAAAAAAAAAAAAAAGAAAGAAATGTACATAACTGATAAACTGCCTGAATTATACATCTGAAACATTTAATGCCAGGTAAGAGTTATCAATTTTTGACAGATTAACCTTTTGTTTAGCCAAGTACAAGTGCAACAAGGAGAAGATGGAGCGGTTACACTTCTGAACAATAAAACAAGTACCTTTCCAGAACATGTACAGTCAATGCAGGATTCAGTGTAAAAATAAGGGGGCCATAATCTAAAATCTGCAATATCTCAGTTGAAATTGGGGCAATGATGATACATATGGAATGAGCAGACAATAGAAATTTAACTTACAAAACAAGATAACGCAATGTTTACAAATTGATGACTGAAAAAAAAAGAAAAGAAAAAAAAGAAATGTTGCTTCATAAATATACTTGTTAAACATACTTCCTCACTCAATTTGAACCAAGAATACTGCATGATTCTATCTGTAGTAAAGTAAAATCCTTTTCGTAAAAAGTTTCCAACCCATACCCTACTACTCCCTCCCGTTCCCCAGGAAAAAAACGAAACAAAAAGGGCAGACAGAAAAACACAAAATAAAAAGGCAAAAAGTTGAGTAATTTAAAAGTATGCGTGTTGCAAGAAGAACGGTTGTCTGTTCCTCAAACGTCTAAATAAGATGGAATCTTGGTCCGGCGGTGGCTATGATGTCGCTGTAGGGCTCAGACTGAGTGACCTCGATGGCTTGCTGCTTCTTGAGGACAAGGAAACTGTAAAACTTGGCAGCTGCCTGCTTCTTGTTGTTGTTCTGGCACAGGTCAAGCAGACTAACCGAGTCTGCACCAGTTTTAGCCATGACGCGCTATAGGGACAGAAACATAACACATATAAACATACAGGAAAAACATGTTGCACAAAGCAGATAAAGATCATGTCACATGTCTTCAAGCTAAATTAAAAAAGTGAATGTTAGTGGAAATGCTATGAAAAGTTTACATAGAGTATTTGGGCTACACAGTAATAGGTTTTTCACCTGGAGGCCGTGAAGCATCTGTTGGGTTCTCTTATTCCATCTCTTCTCCTCTTGATCCTGGTCTCCACCCTGCCCTTCCTCTTCCTGCGGACCAAACATACAGTGATAAGCATCAACTAGTCCAGACATGCATAATCACAGACAAAAACAAGCTGCAGAGAAGCCTTTACTTATTTATTAGTGGTCACATTATGTATTGAATGTTTAAAGAATGACTAACTACAAATATTTCTGTAAAAAAAAAAAAAAAGCAGCCATTTCCACTCACCTCTTCTTCTTCGCTATCGTCCTTCTTGTCTTTTTTGTCACTAAGAAGGTCAAGCTCAGGGACGAGCTGGGTGAGGTTGATACTCGTCTCCTCTGGGGGCAAGTCCACCTGAGGCATGTCTAACCTCTGAGTCAAGGCCGAGCGGTCAGCCACCTGCTGCTGCTCCAAGGGAGTCATCTGAAAGAGCAAAAGCACCCGTATCAAGTTAGGACTCATGTAGTCAGCTGGACTTTATAAGTGTCTCCTATGATTTCTGGATGTTTAGTTCACAGCCTCAGAAAATTTAATATATTAAATTTTTCCATTAGATGACTAATGTCACCTGAATATGCTGAAACCTTCAAATCTGGTCTGGAATGACTAGACTGCTGAATTGTCACCAAACTAAACCATCACTGGATGCCTCCCAATTCAACTTTTCATTTTCAAACCAGTGAATTGTCTACATTTTGGCAAATCAAGCAGCTTCAATTCAGTGTTTTGATCATTAAACATCATTCTAATGACTTAAACTTACAGGAAGGGTAGTCTCTTTTTCAAGGGTCTTGCGTTTTACACCGCGGGGAGTGGAGGGAGGGGGCATGACAGTTTCATCCAAGGTCGTCCTGCTGCCCTCCATTGCAGAGGCTGCCAGCATACTGGGCTCCTCCATGATAGTCTGGTCTGAGGAACAGATAAGAGAGGTTGTTATGGAATGTAAAAAAAAAAAAAAATGAAGGAGTACATGTCCTGCCCACATTTCCACTCAAAGAACCAAAAAAGTACTTTTGGTAAAAGGAACTTTACAAGCCACAGTTGTTTGCACTAGCTTCCATCATAACGTACCAATGACATCTCTGTGCTGACCCATGATCTCCTCTCTAGGCACCTCTGGGTTCTCCAGCTCTTTAAGGAACTCATCCAGGCTGTCTGCTTCTCCACCCTTTCTCCTCTTCCTCATCTCGTCCGGCACCAGAGGCGTCAGGCAGCGAGTGAACATCTGAAATCAAAAACCGTTAAACTTGAAGGGAAGCAGAGAGAAAAGAACTTCATGCAAAGTTAGTAGTACAATAAATGCAGGAAGGATTTTGCCGAATAAAAGAATGTAAATTGTGCCAAATTATGCAGAATGATTTGAAAGAACAGGGAAAAGACACAGACAAAACCCAATCACATTCTCCTCATCATGTTCCTTCAGCGTTCTCATTTTAAATCTCATAACCTGAACAGAATGTCAATGATAAATACATTATGAATCTCCTTTCTCCCCATCCATTATACAGTGTCAGAGTCTGACCTACTTGGAGAATCAAACCTCTATTGTGGCTTGCTCATTACCGTTCTCCAAGGTGTAATACTGCTTGGGAGTGATTTCAGACAGCTGACAGTTTTCATATGTTTATAAATGTGAATATATTCATGCGTTTAGCCACAAATACATGAATATTTATTGTTTACCTTGAGCAGACGAGCGTTCCAGAGGGGCTGAGCAGGCAGAGAGAAGAGCTTCTCCACTCCTCCAGTCTCCTTCCACATCATAAGCTTCTTAGTGGGAGGGGCGAGGTCCAGGGTGGTGACAATGTCCGAGTAGTCAGACAGCTGGGCCCTGATGGTCTTGCTGTCCAGCTCTTTCACACTGTCCACAATCAGCTTCCTTTTACGCTTTGCCTTGGTCTCTTTCACTGGAGACAAAAAAAAAAAAAGACACATTACATGGTGGCTGCATTATTAAAAAGCTACTGTCCACGGTTGTCCAGCACATCCTATACAGAAGGCAAGTTGGCACTTTACACATGTCTGACCACAATACAAATTTGACTATCGCTTCACCTGCACTACACACATGTAAAAATGGCCTGGAGGGTATTTAGACGCATAGAATCATTTTTCCCCTGTGTTTTGTGTGTATTGAACCATAATGTTTTAAACACTCAGGCAATCCTCAGCTCAGTCCTGTGTGAACATAGTGCACCAGAACTGAATAAAACCAGAATAAAATATATTCTATGTACAGACAAAGGGCCCTCTAGGTCAACTGTATATCAGTGCAGTGTTCTTATACATCCCAGTAGAGCCATTCATTTTTAATATTCCTAGAAACTGGGCAGTACAGCCAGAGATACTTTGTTTTTTTGTTCAGCAGAAACACATGGCAAATGTCCTGACTAAAAGTATGTAGGCACCATTTCCTACGAGTTCCCATTTGAATATATTTTAAAATGAGAAACACTAGAGAGTAATGTCTTACCAGTGATGTCAATGGGCTCCAGGGCGAAGGCCTCCTCCTCGTTGTGAACCAGAGTGGTCTGTTCTGTCTGGTCAGCCATGGCAGGAAGTGGCTCTGCTGGGCCGGAGTCGGGGCTGTCTGGACCCGCTAGACGACACAAAATTGTATTACATCTTTTAAGAAGTAACTAATGACACATAACAGAACATGAAGTTTTTAAGGTTTTATCTGAAATGTTAACTTTGCTTTACTTACGTGACTGGAGGTTGTCAAAGTCATCCTCATCATCTCCATGATCTGGAGGCATCATCACGCTTTCTGTGATGGCTGGAGGATCATCAAAGATACCACCTCCGTCTTCAGAGCTCAGCAACTTGTCAACTGAGAAATACGACATTAGTCTTTATTACTTTCTGATAAATACCACACCAGACAACTTTAACTGTAGTCCAACGTAAATACATGCAAGATAGGTGTAAATAAAAATATGCTGCTCACCCAGCATTCCCCCGTCAGTGGTGCCCATGGAGCCATCACCAAAGTCGTCATACTCCATGTGGTTTGACTTATCGGGCAGATTAGCTGGACCAGGCTCAGCCTCAAGCAAAAGGTTAGAGGCTGTGGCACCATGCATGATATCCTCCTCAAATGTACTAGCGTCGCGCATCATCTCTCGGTCGTCCATACCAAAGTCGGCTGCAGAATGTAACAGGTTGTGAATATGTTAGGTTATGACATTAACAGGGTCTCTTTTTACTTTATTCAGAGAAAAATGTGAGGCTGTATCTAAAACATGGCGAGTCTTTAATGTGGCACACACTGGTTCAAATGGTTTAATCGTCTCAGGCATATGGGGTGGGTGGTATGAGTGTAAGCTGTGTCATACCAAAGTCATTGTCTTGCAAGAGGCTGAGGTTGCCGACGTCTTCCCTCAAGGTGATCTCTTCTACTCTGCTCTGGTTCAGGGTGAACTGCTGGGCCACGTCAATGTCACTGTTTGGAAAAAAGAAAACGCACAAGATGAACATTTGCAAAAAAATAAAAAAATCAGACGCCACAATCATTCATTCATTCAGTGAGCGCTTGTTCTGTAAGGGTCATGGGGGGAGCTGGAGCCTATCACAGCTGTCACTGGCGAGAGGAAGGGTACACCCTGGACGGGTCTTAATAAGGCTGATGTAATTAAGTGTCAAAACACAGTGCGACTGTGAACACCTGTTAATTAGTAACAACTAATTAACCAACGACATTGAAACAGTGGTGGAGAAGCCAGTGCACTATATTTCTGAGGAAACCTGATGTGCAATATGTAGACATAAGGGGCCCGTGCTTAAATGACTCAAACAGAAACACATTCATACTAGTGAAGAAGCACAGGCCTCTTCCTCTGGACAGTTGACGTTTCAACTTAAGTGATTAATGGAAAAGAAATGAAAACAAGTTAATGCAGCTAACTTACTCCAGATCTGGAAGGGGCTGGTCAAAGTCATGGAACTCCTCAGGTAAGGTGATGGCATTGTATGCTGCCTCTCTGTTCTCCTCGGGTAGATCCACCACACCTTAATACAGACACAAGTAGTATTGTTATTACAACATGCATAGTACTCCAGAGTCAGTACCACCATAACTGTTTCATTGCTGGATTAATGTTTCTTTTGAGGAGTACTAACCTGGTCTAAAAGCCATTTTGATTTTGATGAAGGCTTCGTTACAGTCAGCAAGCAGGTACTTGGCCTTCCTGTGGTAGATTCTCACCACCCCTAGGAGCAAGTGTCCTGATGTTCGCAATGCCATCTTCACCTAAAACGGCAATGGGAGAAAAATGATTGCATGTTAGTAAAAACACACTGAACAGTGTCACCAGTGCTTTTAAATAGTCAGAGAAAGAATAGCAATTGTATTCAATAAACTGCAGATTAACTGGCAGCGACAAAATCTGTTCTCTGTACGAGTTTCCATTCACTTCTTCAACAGCTCAGGCCTACTTAAGGCTTCAAATGAACTCCTGGACTGTACATCGGTCTTGTTACCTTGGGCGAGATGATGCTCTCCACACTGCTCTCCAGGTTGCATTCAAACACATGGGCCTTGGTCAGCTTTTTGTCCCAGTGGGCCGCCAGCCAGATCTTGGCTAGCGGCCCACGTTTGCTGAGGACAAAGTGGGCGTAGAACATTGCCCTGGTTCCCCTGGTTCACGCACTCACACTGCGGTAAGTTTTCCCCTGAAAAGAGATCATGTATAAGAACTAGCCATTCAGAATAATCAGGACAAAGAGAGAGAAATACAAACGTGACAACACAAACTGGCAACACATTACTTTCTGTCAAGCTTCTGTTAAGGAAAATGTAACATAACAGCTGCCCCTGATCAATGAGACTGTTAAATTCAACCTTGATGATCAAATATTGATCAGGATAGCCAGTCCATTACAATATTAGCAGTGGTTTTGGAAAAGACGGGTATTCTTGGCACATTAATAAATATGAAGAACCCAATCAGGCCACACAAGCTTAAGGAGCTACAACTCGCCAAAGATTTTGAATTGTGGACAAATTTTCCCAAAATGAGATTTGAATTTCTTGCTTTCTAAGTTATTTTAGCTATTATCATATGAATTACATGACAAGTGTGTCTCGAAGTTACTTTTGCACCGCAACTCTGATTGCTAGTCGAACATCGGAGGATTTATTAGCTGGCGTAGCTGGGTCGCTAACGATGACGGTAAAATAAACAAACCTTCCCCGAAGAACCGATTTGCCATGTGCTGTGCAATTTAAAGCGTTTCTCATTGTTGGTGGCACATCAAGGCAGAACATAACATCTAGAAAATTATATTTAACGTTTTCAAAACAAGTGCTTTCATACAAGTTCCGCCTATTTCCCAGTTTGGGAGGCAAACACTAGAAATGCACATGTCTTCCTGAGGAAATCTGTACTTTTCCCGCAGCGAGCTTTCAGGAATACTGGATTCTTAACTTAACAAACATTTAGCTAGAAATAAATGTGTGTAGTTATATATTTATTCACTTCAAATAACGCAACGCATTAAAAGCGCCAAAGGGTAATCCACGCCAGTAAATAGTCGGCGCCATCAAGGGGGTTGAACTGAATTAGCCGCTAGCTAACTACAAAAGAAGCAACGAATTAATACGCTGCGGCTTTAAAGCACTGTTAGTAGCGAATTAACTTAACGTGAAGTTTAAAAAAAAAAAAATACAGATTATCTAGGACGTGAGATGAAAAATAACCCACAATAAGAAAGTAACCCACACGGGAAGAAGGCGCCCATCAAAGCCTGCTCATACTTTTCCCTCTACGAGCACATTAGCTGGTGGCTAACGGCTCCCCGTACAGCGAAGGCCGCGGCGGACAAACTCAAACATGCATGCTCGTTTTGTCCCGTTAAACGCACAAAACTGCGCCCGAATATTTCCGCTGCACGCGCACTTACCGGCGGTACCCCTTCTAGAGTGAAATCCCAATGATTAGGTTATTTCTCCTAGCGAATTTCCCCCTGTTGTACTCATTAAAACAGTCAAGATGGCGCCAGTCGCCTTCCTCCCGCTCACCGCTGTCCTTTTAAAATCGGCAGGATGTTTACAGTCAAAAATGGCGGAGGAGGAGCCTGGCGAGGGAGCTGACGCGGTACCCGGAAGATAGGGGGCGCTGTGGCACAGAGTTCACCCATACACCACTGACTGAATGACTGTGCTTGTAAACGACAATGAAAGCAGTAAGTGGTAGTAGTTGTTTTTTAGGGGGTCGCCGACTGCACAATACGGTGCTATTTTGTGTATGATTGCTCTGAAAATATGCCTGCACACATTACTTGTCCCATTTGGCCCTTATTTTTTAGGAAATAACAGATTCCAGGTTATAACACTATGATTTTTTTATGCCCCATGACTTTTTTGATTGTGATCACATTGGCTACTGTGCATGATCAGAGTAGTCTAAGGCAAACATTCACCCTTTTGCCACGGTAGACGTGATATTTCAAAGCAGAAAATTACAAGACTAATTATTAAAAACAGCAGTAGCATTCAATTTAGGTGAACAGCTTTTGCAGTCCCTTATGCATGCGCTCTTACTGAAGCACTTACATGCAATGGAGTCATCCTCAGTGAGGTAAACGAGGCCTTTACTGCTATGATGAAACAACCTACTGTGAGAAAGTCCTAGAATAAGTCAAATGACTTTTGCTGAATGAACCTGCCATTAGAGGCAATTTTAGAGCGAATAAAAGTAAAGGTATATTCGCATAAAAGAAGAATCAGACAAAAATTACAGTAATCTGCCAAACTATATCAACCCTCTGACGTAAATCCTCAGTACACAGCAAGCTGGACATTCATTCAGACTATAAAAAACAATTTTCCAAAAGTATAATAGCTAAAGAGACGATGTTCAGACTGGCTCGTCTACAATCAAATTGCAAAATGCAGTAAAGCGGATTTGTCTCATAGGCTACAGCATCTGTTGCCGTCGAGCCGCTGCCAGTTGAACATGTCTATAATTCAGCAGCAGCAATGCCCCATGTCACTGTAGAGGATACTGAGGTGAGTTAAATCTACATACCAGTAACTGTTTTGGAACTGATTTTCATTTTAAGTCTGCAAATGGGTAACAAGGTCTGATAATGTATGATAATGTCATGATGATAACACTGGTGGTGAGCATGTAATTATTTTATCAGCAGTAAACATATTCCATCATTAATCACGTTTCTTCATGGCTGGCACATGCTTATTAGGTGTCTAATAAATTATTGATCTAGGTCAAATCACTACACGGCATTAATTTACTGAAAGCTGATGTTGCACAGACAAACATGGATTTCAAACTGGATGGAGATTTTCAATGTGTTGCATCACTGATTTATGTGAATATTAAATCAAGCTACTTTTGCATAGACATCTAACGCCTTGTGCACCGCGCGACGCCAATGACACATTTTAGCAGAGTGCTGCACAGCCATGACTGCACGGTGACACAGTTTTGGGCTCCCATCTGTTAAGCAAGATAATTTTATCCCGATCGCTGATTGCTTTCTGCAGCTACGATGTGACAGATACGTCTAAACAGCCTCAGAGAAAACCAGCCGCTTCTGTATCGATGCTTTCCTGCGTCTGATGGGCTGCTTTGTTTGATGTATGACGCCTGCGTCACAAAGCCTGAACATCTGATTATCTCTACATACCGGAGCAGGAGTGTATTATTATCTGTGCAGCTGTGTGAAGGAAAACATCTCGAGCCTTGGATCTAGTGGAACGCTCTTAAACGCAGACGAACATATGTGGACATACTTGCTTTATATAGATTTTTATAGGCCTTTATATAGATTTATAATAAAGATTTAACTTAATCTAATCTTGTGGGGGGAAAAATGTTTCTGTCTATTAGTGCCATAATGTGCAAAGTGTATTCAATTATACTGCATCAGGGAGTGCATTGTACGGTGCTGTATAATTCAGTGTACTGTATTGGATGTGACCATAAAACTTCTAGCAGAGAAGAAGAAATAAAAGACTAAAAAGGAGAAAGAGGAAAATAAGGAGGAAAAATAAGGAAATGAAGAAGGAGAAGAAGAAGAAGAAAAAGAAACAGAAGAAGGCAAATGCTTCAAACTCCATTCTTTATCCAATAAGGGAACATTTGGTGGCAAAATACTTTATAGCCTGGTGTGTTTTTAGTTTTAGATGTTCAAATTAAAGTCAACTCAAACAGATAGGCGTCACCATGACGACACAATTTCCCACGTGCAGCAAGACAGCAACTTTGGATATGAATTCACAGGAAACCTTCCCAGATCAAATGTGGTTAGAAAACGCTGCGTCGTCTCCCTCACAAGCTCGAGTCTGTCCTCAAACATTTTGCTGAACATGGTGCAGTCTTATCTGGAGTGAAGACGATAGAAAGGGACGGGCATTTCTGAAAATGTGGCCCTGAGGTACGGCGCTTAATCCGACAGCGGGGAAAGAGTCCTGGCTGCATGCTAACTGGGATCTATCTCCACTGCAGATCTCATCAGTGGGATTAAGAGAACTGATTTGCATAGCATTAAATCATACATGAAGACTTTTTGGCATCTGATCGGCCTCACGGGTGCAGTGTGTGTGTGTGATTTCCCACCAACTACACATCTGGATCGTGCACGCGCTTCCCTGATTTGGACACTACCACACAGTGGATGTGGTCTTGGTGTGACTAGTCCAAATGGTTTTCCTCTTGGCATGACACAAGATAATCCATCCTGACTGGGCGCCGGCCCAGCTTTTACATGCTGCAGATCTTTTTGCCTCCCGAGTTCTGCCCAGTTTAGTGTCTGTGTTCTAGGGGGAGCAATCCCTCCTGTAGCTGCTTCTCCAGCCGAGTTGGCAGCTCTCATGCACCATGGGATCATCCTGGATAGATGCTGTTATTTATGCGGCGTGTCTAAACCAATCATCCTGACACAGATTTATGTAAACACCACAGTTTCTTGGCATAGGATGAAGTTCGCACACGCGCAAGGAGGACGCTGAAAGTATTATTCGGTTTGGCTCTCCCTCAGTGGGCGCCGTGCACAAGCCCAACACACAAAATGTGCCTGGGAAAACTGTAAACGGCTTGCAGGCAGGTCAGAGAGGAAGAAGGATGGCAGGGTGAGACGGGGAGGCACTCTGTAATCTTCAATAAAACAAAATTCAAACTAGACTAAAAGCACACACAGACACAGTCAGTTTATATCAAACATTTTATTTGAATTTTTTTCCCCCCGTTTTTATAAAACTCATTTACAAAACTGTGATTTTATTTTATCCTCTATCTTTCCATTTTAATCTCTATAGGTCTGCAGTTACAGAAGAGAGTGAGGGAAGCAGGCAGAGATTCGCCGGAGACAACAATCCTGTCTGGTGACTACTTTTTAAGTTTGTGTGCGAGAATCGGATGCATTACTAGAGCTGCGACCACCAGGAAGATAGGGCGGGGGGCTTTTGGGACGTGGCAAAGTACAAGACTACAAGGCTTTGTCTGTGTCGGGATGGGTTTAACAATATTTGGAAAGAAAAAAACACTGCTATAACAGAAAAGGCAGGAATGTAAGTGGCAGAACATGATTTAGGGTGTCATTATGTATTGCTGGATGTCGACGAAGAAAACAAACCTACTATGAAATGAATATAAGGACCTGTTTATAGCACAAGGCAGATGAGAACAAAAAAAAAGGGTATTTCTTCTGAAGGCACATAACCCCCTGGTAAAATAAGCAAAGAGAAAATAAAAAGATGTTGCCTTAAATATTGTCCCAAGTTGGTTTCTGAAATGGGACTCTGTTTACGATCACATCCAGCTGTCTTGATAGCGCTGTGTTTAGTTATGCTCAGATTGTTTATTTGCCGTCAAGCCGATGGCACATCCTCAGAAGTGGAAAAACACCATGCGGCATCCTTCTCTGCAGCTCTCTCACACAAACACCGTCCTTCCTTTTTCACTCTCTTTCTTGCATTCGTATAGACAGAAAACATTTGAGTGAACCAAATAACAACGGGAATACATGGCATTCCTCATATCAGACAGGAGAAAAAAAATATATACATATATATATATGAAACCACATGATGTATTGGCACATTAAAGACTGGCTTCCCTTCTTCCACAAAAAAGAAGCTGAAGCTCCCAAAACGTGTGTCACTGCAGGGGTGGTTAGATTTCTACTGACATGCTGTTAGTTTAACTTGACGATTCAGTGATTTAAAAACACACGTCTTCATTTGAAATTCACCGTTTTCAGATAACATGATATGACATAGCAAGACAAGACAAACAAAAAAAATGAACGGAACCAAACAATTAGAAATGAAGTAAGTCGACCTATTGATCCAGCAGCATAGACGCCCAATTCATGTTCCACTGACATTCAGATTTAGAAGACGAATATGCATTAAGTGGTAAAGATGGCATTTAGGAGACGCACAGTATTGTCCCATTCTGCTTCTTGAATGTGGACCACACTGCCAATCTGATGTTGCAAAGGCTGCGATCATCAGATGAAAGAGTTCTGATTATATGTATCTAGGTTCAAGAATTACCACAAATGAGCAGACCTCCACCAAGTTAAACATTTCCTCACAGAGCCTTTTAGAATTTGAGGTCTGGCCAATGGGAGCTAGGACCAAAACAGTGTTGGTCTGTGTCAAGTCCTTGTCAGACTGAGGTGCTGCCAAACTTGTCAGTTGACAAAATGAAATAGGGTCTATGGCATACAGATGATGACAGAGTATAAATATTCCAGCCCAGTAAAGATCCATTCCTCTAACAGTGGTTTGTATTTCACACAGACCATCGGTTGACTCAGCCTCCCTTAACCAAGGCAACTCGTAGGCTCCTCTGCTGTTCTTCAGGCCAGCACGTATTCAAGTACCGATTCTAGCTTGTCATTTAAAACCTTCACAAAAAAACAAACGAGAAGAGGATGTGGGGGGGAAAAGGAAATATCTTTGCATTTCGATTCAGTTTCCAGGGATACCTATTCCCCTCACAGCAGATCTAGCTGTTAGACTTGTTAAATATTTAACAGGAAAAAGAAAAAAAAAAAAACTTGGCACATAATGACAAGTCTGTTCATACGACAGAATAAAAACATAGTTTTATTACACTTTGTTGAGGAAATTGTGTGAACCCTGACCTGAAGAATTCACTACAACATCCGTACTTTTATCAGCTAAAAAGAAAATCACACACACACACAAAAAAGCAGCAAGATCTAGGTGCTCATCGTGCACCATGTCTTCTTCTCAGATTTCCCAGATCCCAACGCCATTAGATAAACTGTTAGGCACTGTGAACGTCAGATTAACTCGATCGGGTGGGGTGGGGGGTTGTCAATCCTCTCTTCACCTAACCTTACCATTGGTTTTAATTAAGACAATACAGAGAGTGTAGTGCTGGCCGTTCATTCACTGAATAAAAAAATAGCGGAACACAATCCAAAATAGTGTTATCCTCTTCATAATTATCAACAATATTCTGTCAGCAAAAACTTTCAGGGATCTGTGCATAGCGTACAGACAGTCTCTTTCGGTGGGTTGGGAGTCGGGGGCGGGTTTCCACGTGTGGGACACTGAAGCAGCAAAGCTCTGATTTCCAGCTCTATCTCTTCAGTTCAAAATGGAGCAGTTTAAAGTACTCCAGTGTCTTCAGTGGTAGTTACAGTGTGCGTAGTGGGACCTGTGTTCCCAGATTTCCCCCAATACACATAAGAGAGAAGGTATAAAGGAGATATGAAGGAAATACGAAGGACAATAAAAGGATACAGACAAACGCCTTCTCCATCTGTTCCCTGTACCCACTCCAGTTTGCTCCTCCACAGATCCATCCATGCAATCACGGAAAGGCTTCTCTACGTGTCCGCCCCCCTCGCCCTTTCTACGTTGTGTCCAGAGAGCGCGGGGGGCTCAGAAGGGTTATAGCCTCTCGATGTCCCTGTACTTCTTCCGCAGTATGGAGACCTGGTCTTTGAACAGGACCGGGTCCAGCCTCATCTGAGAGTGGACCAAGGGCATGGTGCCAAACCAGTTGGCAAACTTGTTCATGCAGGTCTGCCGCTGGGCAAAATGGTCCGGGTCGGCCCAGCGAGACGCCCGAGAGCTCTGGGGATGGGAGGTGGTGGAAGAGGAGGGAGAGAGAGAAGGTGAGATACAGGCAGCAGGGCAAGATAAAAAAAAAAAGATCGACTAAATGAATAATGCATCACCAATTATTGTGACCTTTCAGAACCTATTGTAATTATTCATGAGTTGTTCATACTGAGACCACTTTGCATGAAAACTAATTTCAATTCAAATAAACATATGACTGTTGTTCTTTTTTTTTTTTTTTCCTGACAGCAAACTATTAATAATTAAATGATGCCTCTACAGCGGGCAATCCAAAAAATATCTCAACACTTTTAAACAGATGTTGCACCTTTAGATACATATTAAAATAACCAACATGATAAATATCCTCCCTCACCTGTCCCATCATGGTTTCCTTGTATTGTTTCTTCTGTGTGACCTTGATAGGCGGCAGCTTCGACACGGACGACACCAGGAAATTCATGAGAATGTCCTCGCAGTTTGACATCTGGTCAACCATGGCCTTCAGACTGGCGGGAAGGTAGGTGGTGTACAAGTAGTGGTAGTATCTGAACGAGAAGTGTGAGAGAGTGAGAGGAGTGATGGCGATTTAAAATGGAAAAGCCTCGTTAGTCGGGAGCTAAGAGGAAAAAGAGCAGAGAGCCAGTACTTGTGGTAGATGGCGGCCCCGGTCAGCACCATGGAGTAGTCATTGGTCCATTTGGAGGTGTAACCCCACCGCTCCTTGTTGCTGTCCCAGAAGTGGCTGCGAGCCGGGTAACCAACAATACGGTCCGGGAAACTCTGCCACACTGTGAAAGCAAAGTCGACCTGCACCAGAAAAGTCACAGAGTGAGACAAAAAAAAACATGGTTTTTCACAAATGGTTACATGATTATTTGCGAGAATTTCAGCAACATGCTCTCTTAATTAAATCTATTAGATATGTTGTCTGACCTCTGTGGTGGAGAGCACGGTGTCCTCGTCCAGGCTGAGCACAGCATCGGTGGGGATGGTGTTGTAGGGTAGGAAGCGACTGCTTATCACCTGGTGTGATTTGCAAAACAAGCAAAAGTGTGACTGAGTAAACAGCTTTACCACGCAGATTAATGTCAGCTATCAATGTATGCACAGGCCCCAGGTGAGGTGAATCTGAGCAGGGCTTTCAGTTTCTTTGTGTTGGTTTAACCTACAAAGTTGTTTCATCAGACCACAGATGGAAAAAAGTAGAGTGACTTTCTGTCCGCGATGAGCTCTGCTGCCTCAGCTCTTTGGCATATATCCATGCAAATAATTGTTTACATAAAGTGCCTATGAGGTAGTTTCCAGTTTTAAAAATATGGGCGTACAGATCTAAATGCCAGTTTCAGTCTAAACATTGGTGCTGTCTCTGATAGCAAACACGCTGCTAGCCGCGCCAGGATGCGACCTTTGAGGCTGTGGCTGTAACTTAGTGTATTCAAGCACTTCTGTAGTTTACCTTTAGACTCCTGGTGTTATGTTTCAGCTTTGAGCTTAGATTAAGAGACTAGCCACATAACCCACATTTGTCACCTGCATGATATGCAAGTACTTTCCATCCTTTCTCTTGTGTACCTGCCCTTAATGTGGTTGAGAATTTACTCTTACCTTCTTCATCACTACACAAATATTTATTTATATGTCGTGTGTTTGAATTAGGATATTATTAAAGGGCAGTATTTTAATCAGTCAATAAATTCTAAATGTAAGGGTTAGAGTTGATGCACTTATCTAGTGTTTTAGGTTTTTCAGCAACATGCTTCTTTGTTTGTTTTTCAACCTCCAAGTGAAAGCTTCTTGCACAAGATGCACAACAGCTGCATTAATGTTTGCGACAAAAAGGAAGTATATGGCTAAGTTGTTTACCTTGCTTTCCCCTTCTATAACTAGAACAGGGACTGATGCGGCAGGCCAGCGGTGCTTGGCAGGAAGAGGTTTGTCACAGTTCCACAGAACTATCACCTGCACAAAAGGGGAAAAAAAATAAAGCTTCATTGTGAATACAGCGCTTGTCTGCTTTGGGAATATATCAATAATCTTTCAACAAGACCTTATTTTACTTCAGAGGAGTTTGTTTGTATTGTTTATACAGTAGACAGCAACTTCCTCGTGAAATTGCATGTTTATTTTAGGAGCTGTCACACTGCCTACATGACAGCAGCACACTGTAAATGTGAAAACAATAAGTACATCTCTGCTGTATGGTTTCATATGCAGGCAAATTGCATCCCCTGCTGCAAAACAAACCCCACCACTGCCATCGATATCACAAACAGCTCTGCATGTGTGAATTTATACATTGCTCTTATTATTACACAGCTCCTCGGGCAATAGCTTCTTATATTTCCTACACTGTGCATTAGTATCGCATGAAAGGTATGAAAGTGGACATGCAGAGACGTTTGGAAATGATCCGGACAGCCTTAATCTCTCCAACATGAATAAAATGCAGAAGATCAGAAGCAGCTTTAAAACAACTGCAGCACTTTAGGGAAGTGGTAAACCTGAACAATGATACTGACATAGCAACAAACAAATAAACAAATACACTTAGTGCTTAAGTTATTTTGCTTAATGTTTAACTCTTTAAAATCCAAAATCCTCTTTTAGAAACTCTTTGTTTGAGATTAGCTCTGCGAAATAGATCACGTCACATTAGCAATAAGTTATAACCACTGTTAAACAGGTTAAAGTGGTCACAACCTGAGAAACGATTGGCTATTGTTTAATTGCCTCTAGGTGTAATTTCCCATGATCTGGCCACTGTTCCAAATAACTACTTTAGATACAATAATCGACTCGTCTCTGGCTGCACAGTTCACACACAGTTGACAGCTGTTAACCACTACACTGTCTTTGTTTAAGCTATTTGCTTGTCAAACAGGATGCGACAGGGTGCGACGCCATTTTTGCAAATAAAACCTAAAACATCCGGGTTCCAAAAACGTTCCCTTGCCACAGATTCTCCATATTAATCGCGTGTATTATAGTGTGTTGGGTTTTTTTTAATTACCTGAGCACAGTACTGGGATTTGGCCACGGCCACAAGCAGCTTCATGACAGGCTGAGACTGGGAGACCAGTGGGGTGACCACATGAATGATTGCTGTAAACTTGGGGTTTGGTTTCACACCTGGGAAAAAAAGAGGATGCAATATAAGTGAAATGAAATGAAAGAAGCAACCCAAAGCCGTCAGTTGAGCATTAATTAATTAAATGAGAACAATCTTCAGAACTGCATTGATTTAATACTGAATAATTTAATCCATACCAACCATACCGTTACACGTTCAAGTGATTGAGAGGTTTCACAGTCACTTCTGCCTCCTGTTCTGATTTCTAAATTAAGCTGAATAACGTGTGAGTGTTCACAGCATAGCTGAACAGGTCCAATTAGGCTTGTGAAGGTAAAGGTGCCACTTCACCAAACCTCAGTGTCAACAACAAGCCACATATCTAGCCAATTAACCAAGCACAAATACAACATGGCAGGCCTAATTGGTGTGCTTCTGTGTGACAAATCTGAAATTAATAAACAGCATTCGTTTAACCTGTCAGTGATTTACATGCTAGTTTAACAGCTGCCACACAGCAGCTGCTCCTGTGTCGTGTCATAAATGATAATCAGCGTGACAAAGCATAGGGTGTGCCATTCATGTTCACGATTAACTGACTGACCCAGCTTAGCGTAGTAGAAGGGGAAGTCTCTCAGGTGCGTGGAGTACTGAGGCAGGGTGAAGAGACCTCCGGGGAGACTGTTCCACATGAGGTTACTCCTTGAGGTGTGCTGCAGCACCCGGTCCTGGATGATCTACAAAAACAGGGGAGTGGATTTGTCAAACTGATCAGTAAAATGTTCATAACAGTCTATGTTCCTTTGTAATTTGCAGGAAGAAAACAATCACAATAAAAATTGTTTAATACAACATATTACTTGTACCCACAGATGGTGGATTGGCAGGAAGGTCAGTTAAAAGGAAAATTATTTTTATGTCAGCATCATCAGTGTACATTCACTTATAACTAAACACGTACGCCATATATGGAAGTGCTGTCATGTCGCTCCTGGACTCCTCAACTAAAATAACAATTCACTTTAAATAAGCAAAGATCCTGCAGACTACAAATGAGTGTGGCTTTTCTTTTGATCATGTCGTCATCTCTTCTCATACGTTCCTATTATTATATCCTCTTCCACTGTTTCATCTGCTTATTTAAACTAAATATTACAAGTCACACCACCTCAATACTGCCCACTCACTTGCCAGTTCATTAGGTACACTAGTGAAAATTAATTCATGCTAACGTAACAGTCCTGCACTAAATCCTCCTTTCTTACACCGTTTCAACATAAATTAAACATTATAGCACACAGAAAAAAATCTATGTTATGGTAAAAAAGGGAATCATCATACTAACGAAATGAGGAAGTGTGGAAACATATTCATCTAATTTACATTTTCCTCCTCGACTGTGGCAGGTGTGTGTGGTTTTTCTTCTCAAGAGCAGCGTGCTCATCATGCTAGTCTACGTACAAACGAAATCAGAAACAGCTCTTCAGGCTTTATGAGCTAGAAACAAGACTCATAAACACGGCTAATGATAACGAGAAACAGACGCATTTGGATAGAACATGTCTGTGCAAAGACAAAGTCCAACATCTACCATCTATACTCATAAGCAATGCCGAAGAAATTAAATTAAAATCTTAAGAAGTAAACTGAGATAGCGACATACATATCATGATGTTCCATAATCCATAATTTAGACAAAATTACAAGTTTATTTATTTAGTGAGGTTTGCAAGCCCTCAACATCAAATGTTCCCACTCCGGAAAAACTCCAGAGCCAGAGGATAACTAAAATATTAAGCATTCTCTGGAGCTAAGGAGCAACTACAAACTTCTATACACTGATTGTTCAGGTTCACCTTTAGCTTGTTTATAGTAAAATGCCAAGAGACAACTGATAATGGTGGCTCTAACATTTAAAGCCACTGCTGACCTTGTGTTGTACTATGGCATATCCTGGAACAGGGTTAAGATACTGAATGTGTAAACAGATCGAAGATCAGCTTCTTCGGGCCGTAACCTTAGCCTGCTGACAGAGAAATTCCAGCTCTGCCTTCTAGTGCCATGACTTCCTGTCTCTTGGGATGGGGTGTCTGTAAAACTATCCGAGTGTAAGCTGCGGCCAGCGATGAGGCTTACGTGTCACACAGAAAGGTGATTTTTACAAGCTCATCTTCTCCACCTGTTATTCAGGTACCGTAACAAGCAAGTTAAAATAGCGATACTGATACAGAGAGAAACCTGCACATATGCGTGTCCTGCCTTACTTAAAGGCAACCCTACACATCCTCTCTGCTCCTCTGTCTTGGACCCTTATCCCTTTTCATTCCTCTCCGCTCTCATCGTTTCCCGTTTGTAATTCAAGCCCAAGAGCGGTATGACAGGCTGCTACTCACCAGGAAGAATATAGATAAATTGAGTCTGACAGGAACCAACTACCGATATGATTGATAGCCAAGCCACAGCAAGATGATGCCTCGAAACATGACAGCAGTGTTTAACAATATATATCATCCCTCTTGGTTTTCCATCTAATCTGGAGCATTTTCATTGCAGGCGTTACGTCTGAATCTCCACCGTCTGCACAAAGTCAGTAGCTATTATTATTCTTACCACCTAATACATTCTTGGAAGCACATCTGTATCTGTGTGTTAAGAAATTAAAAAAATCAATGCAATTAAATAAGAATATCAAGTGGTAGTGTTATGAACATGAACATGTGTGTACCTCCAGCGTAGTCAGCACTATCTTCTCCACAGAGTTGAAGTAAGCCTCCCATAGGAACTGTGTCTGCTGTCTCAGGGACAGGATCTTATCCTGATGTATGGAGCGCACTGTTGAGGGGATCTAAGACAAAAGCAAAGCAAAAAAATAAATATCTGCTCCAAATACACATTTATATATTATATATTAGAAAACAAGGGCTCAAAATCACAAACTAAGTAAGCAGGGAGGCCCAGACAATATCTTTAAATATGCTGTAGACACACACATATATCCAACCAAAGAAAAACATGCTGCAAAATCTTCCCCACACACAAAAGCTCTCACTTTCAAAATAATAGGAGAAGCTGCAACGCCACTTTTGTTTTACTCTTGGCTAAACTGCCCTGTAACCCAGCGTTAGACGTGTACAGTGTGTACTCTACTGCTCCAACCGTAGTAGAAGCTGTACCCACCTGTAATAGCAGCCTTTCATCCCCAATCACAGCGGCAGTGTTCCAGTCGATGATCTCTGAGAAGGGAAGCTCCCAGCCGTTACTGAGAATCACTGGCACACAAGCTGCCTGCAAGAGGGAAAGAGTAACACAACGTACGCTGGTGGTTAATGACATGAAATGTTTTAACAATGGACTGATGGTACAGTAAATAATACACACATACAGAATATGTGTTAAATCAGTTATGGGGAGCTAGTGGATGAGAGTAGGATTTGTTTGCCAGTAGCATATCTTAAGTGACGTTTGTCTTTAAAATATTTGTATTCAAACAGAACAGGCATCATCCTTGGGGTATAATTTCTACACGCAAGAAATAACTTCCCAATCAGATCATCCAATTTGTACAATAGGATTTTACGACACATTTCGATTGACTACAGAACCACTGCAGTGACTTGATTACTAACTCTCAAAGTGATGAGGCAGTGTGGCTTCATAAAAACGATCAATATGCTCAGCGGAAAGGCAGACGCACTCTAAAATATACTTGAACATTAAACCCCTGTGTCTATGGGATTAATGAGGTTGCACTGAAGTGTGTATTCGGGAGTCTTTGTGAATCCACTCAGTCATTTGTGTGTGTCCGCGTGTTCGTTTAAGTGTGTGTTGGTAAGAGCTGGACAGCACATGCAGTCTCCTGCCTGCAGAGAGCGGCTGTATAATCTGTTAAGCGGGGTACCATTCACTGATTGGTCGTCGCACACACACACACACGTCCACGCACAAACACTCCTGCATGAGAGTGCTGCAGCGCTCGCCTAATCTCTTTGGTGTCATTAGCAAAGGTAGCAATCTGCTGAAAGGCTGCCATCCCTTACCTATCTGCTCTCGCCCAGCAATCAACTAGAGAGACTCCTGGAGTTTGAGATCATCGTATTACACATAGAACCTTTATAAAGCCAATGTTACAAACTCTCTATGCTGTGCAAATGAGTAAAGCAGAATCATATTATTACTCTAACCGCCTGGCGCTTGACACCTGCATTGCAAAACCTGACGACTTCAGCTTTGTCTGCCACATCAATCGTAATCTAGCCCTCCTCACCATCACAGCTCCCAGCGCAGTAACGTCAACATCTCCATTCTGGACTGCCGCACTGCTTCCCGTCTGGCCGTCTTCTCACTTTCATCACTGCAGCAGTATATGACACCACAACCTGCTCGCATTCAGCTGTCCCAAATCCTCCGATATCTGTCTGCTCTACGGGTTATGGGCTATGGGTTGATAGACACACTGATGCCTCCAGGCCATGGTCCAGCCCTGTACGCCTGCCAACCTCCGCGTGCTAACTCAACTACAGCTACACTGCTTTCTTTGGTCATCAGTCCGGCGTCTCACCTCAGCTCACTCCTCGCTCCCTTGTGGGGCAATTATTTTCCCTGTTCCGTCTACCAATGTAAACACAGAAATCATCATTCCTATTCTGTTTTTCCCAGAAATCTCTCTTCCCTTGTTACAGCATTTCTGTGTTTTTTTTTTTTTTACCAGGACTATTGCTTATTGCTAGTCTTTGACACAAACATAACTCACACAGAGTAAACACCATAACTTTGCTTTAGATTTTTTTGATGACATACAGGAAGGAATACAATATGTTGCAGGACAGATACAAAGTATATATATATATATATATATATTTTTTTTTTTTATCAACGCAGAAGTAAATAAACATTAATTACACTAATTCTCCGGTAAGAACATTGGAGTTTAATGATGTGATGACGTTACACAATTTCTATACACCTAAAAGAGAGTAGGCAGATTGTATGAATGAGTCACAGTCTCCTCTCAGGCTCCGCTCACGAGCAGAGTTGGGTTACAGCATGAATAGGGTTACACACTGTATATGCAGACAATAACCTGCATTACCAAGAAGATGTTTGTCACCACAAAAACAGTGAATGAAGCTACGACTCAATTAATACTATCAGTCCTCGAAGCAGAGAGAAGAGGGAAATTCGAGTGGGCGGGTAAAGAGAGAGAGTCAAAATGATCGGAGAAAGGACTGAATTGAAAAGGAGAGAACACGAGAAGTAAGACGGCAGGGAGAGGAGTGAGGACACTGAGTCAGAGGTAGCTAAAGAAACACTGGCTTACCAAAATGACTTGAAGTGGGAGGGGGAGAGAGAGAGCTCCTAGGACCAACTCTGTGCCACACTTTTTCCATTCACAAGCACTGACTAATGGCTTTTTGTTTGGTTGCACAGCTTCACACCGACGCAGACACTGTGAACCTACCGAACTTTTGTCAAAGAGCACCATATTGATCTAAAACTTAAGAATTTCTGGGGACTGAACTTTGATTGGGATTCGATGGGGGCGTGCCACTGACCTGCAAAGCCTCCAGGAAGCGAAAGGAACCCAGCCGTCGTCCTCGAGGTACCAGACAGAAAGTGGAGTTGTACAGCATCTCTCGGTAGTCATACCTGCACAGTGACAGACAAGGTGAGAAAAAGACCAACAGCACATCATGTGTTCACATTTACAAAGTACCAACAAAAGAACATAAACAGTCACGCTGGTGTTCCATGATTCAAATCGATCATCATTTGAAAGCCTGGTGACTAGACACATGACTAGTCTCACAAGACAGCACAACTAGATTAGTCCACATGTGATGGAGATCCAACACATGACGACGGAGAGGAACTGGACACGAGCAAAGCTGTGTGCAAGAGGTGTCAACTAGAGGACAGATGTTGCAGAAATGACAACATTAGTTTTAATAAAAATCTCTTTTATAGCTAAGCAACATTGTTTGCAAACTGAATTATCTCCCAAATAAACAAATAAACCAGTCGCTTTGGGACCTAGTGAATCAGAATCAAAACGATTCCAGAAATCAGTCCTTCTATCCATCAGTACGTTGGTTTGTAGGATCATAAAGCATAGCAACATGGCATTTGGATTTCATTTCAGAGCGTGTTTCAATCGTACTGGGGAAAAAATATCTCCATACGCAACGGATAGTGTTACAACCAATCAGGTCTATTTTGCGGCAAACAAATTCAACTTCACAGCTCTCACATAACATGTTTGGGTAATCAAAAGATTTGAGTGGCCCAGCAGATCTTTGCCAGAGCAACTCCAGACCAACTTTCCACCCACAAAGGAAAAAAAATGTGGACTTTGAAGCTGGCTTCCAGGAAATATTTAACTTCAGGAAGAGAAAGTCAAAGTTTCTCAAAATATTCTGATTGCAGCAAGAGAAGAGAAAAGTGGCCTCTTTGTAACACTGGAATACCTGGAAATCCCCAGTACTTTCAGCAAAAAGATCCCAATCTTTGATCTCGACTGCACACTCTTCCCCTTTCTCCACCCATCTCCTCACCCTCTCACCTGGACATCTAAACATCTCTTCCTCCGCCCAATCTAAACCTCAGTCAGCACTTGCTTGGATTAAGGAGCTGCTTGGAATTCCTTCGGTGTAAGTGCACAGAGGAGAGGGTGTGAAGAGGAGTGCATTTCTGTGGCGCCTGGCTGTGCTTTAGGTGGAGTTTTATAAATTAGCAGTGCAAGTGTGTTTATTTTTCCACATGGATTAGTTGTGAACAAGCATACATGCAAATGTGAGCTAAACTTAAAGTTAGGGCATGAGAATGCAAACATGGACGTACAGATGAATGACAAGTGTGTGCAGGCATACCGTGTGTGGCAGGCAGGGCTATTTTCTTAGCTTCTCCTTTATGGTATATGCGTATGTGTACAGATTTATTATGCCTGAGGCTGCACTCCCTTATGCTTCGCTAAGTGTACTGCTAAGTATCAATATAAAGGTAAAATCCTCTGCAGACCTGCTGAATCGACTGACCCACTTCAACTGCACAGGTCACTGCACAGCTTAGATGCATGTCAGCAATGTATCATGCACATTTGGTAAAAGCACTGTACAAAAATATGGGTGCAGTTCTTCATATTACGAAAGAAGTATGACTCTTCCTCTGAAACAGATTCCAAGAAAAGTAAAACGTATCCCAAAATGGAAAAATGTTATATCTTTTTGCTTTTAAATGGTGCATCAGAGAGAAGGTGAATCTTAACCACCATTTTTTCCCATAAATACTGCAGCACACAGGAGAAACTTTTTATAATGTATTTCGTGTCTGGAAGATCAGCTTGAATTTTCCCCGCCCACAATAATCTACCGAGGGAGTTTTTCTAACAACAAGATGTTTAGATGTTTACCATCGGAGAAGCTAGATGCTGAGATCTTGAAAGAGATACTGGCATGGAAATATCAAAAAAACAACAACAACAAGGAAAACGGGACTTGTACGGCTTCCTGAAAACATTTTGTCACTCAACCTTGTAGATTCTTCATGTCGAATACACAGTTGGAAAGTTATGGTTTTAATACAAACATCTGTGGGTGTATCCCACCTGAAACCCACATGACTAGGGTCTGTTTAACTGTACTTTTAGTAACGGTGATATAATCATATGAGTTGGTTTTGTTTACTTAAAAACGGCTGCCATGGGATGAACGTAAGACATCGACCACAAAATTACTATAAAGGATGATCTGGCATTTATTGAGAAGCATAGGTCAAATAATTTGTTAGTATGATAGCTTGTAGGATTATCCAATTACATGCAAAGGTGTTTTTTCTCCTCTATCTGTTAGCATCAGGGGCATCATTTACAGGTGAACATAAGGCTTGTTTATTGAGGTGTTTCTACCAACCTGCAGTGATTTCAGTGACAAATGAGTGCATTGCAAAATATCAGCCTCTGTGATGATGAACTATCTATCCGGATAATCCTGCTTTAGACTTCCATTTACAACAAACGGATACCGTCGTGACTTTGGATGAGATTAACAGCCACAAAAAGCAAGTTAAGCTTGATGCTGTTGAGAAATTATCCTCTAGGTAATACACTATATTACACATGGACATCCATTATTAAAGCAGGACATATTAGTGGGCCATAGCAAGTAATACTACAGACTAGGTTGCATCACAGATGCTGTTCTGATCTGTGCATCTGATTCATTGGTCTGACTCCATCACATACAACACTGGCCATCATTAAGCATGGCAAACAAATAATCCAGCCAGAGGCACATAATTACTGACCATCTTTCAAGCCTATAAAAACAAAATATAGGAACAAATCTGTGCCTGGCTGGGTGTAAATCTCCCATGCATCATATTTCCTGTCAGTGTAAACTCAGCGAAGACCAGATGTTCATCTCCCTGCATACCTCCATTCTTCCCTTCTCTTCCAGATGGCTGCTTGCGGGGAGGAGTAGTTTCACAGTGTGCAAGCCCGTGTCAGTGGAGACATTAAGGATGATCAACATTACCAACAAACTATTGCTGTGGGGGGAATTTTCTGTGTTATCATTCTCTGACCTTCGAGCACAACGCATGCCAACGGACTGATGTCATTAGAGAAAAACAGGTTAAATGTCCAAGTACTCACTTAGACCTTGAATCTCACGGCAATTCTAGCAATTAATGCTCCGTGGTATGACATATATCCTGACTTGTCAGTGCTTCAATAGCTAGATGGCTGCTAGCAAGAGATTAGACATCCCTAGGTTCAAATAATACTGCAACAAACTAAACAGCACAGCAGTGCATCCTGCTGTAGAGTTTCTGAAAGAATGCATGTGGTGGACACAGCCACAGTTGCTCAGCATTTAACCTCGACCAACAGTTCACTCGGTGCAACCACACTGTTGACATTTCTCGACCAAACAGCAGCTCTTGCTCAGAAACTACCATCTTTTAGAAAGAGGCAGTTCTAATACATGACCAATGTGTGCGTCTGTGAGCGACGGGGTGAGGAAGACAGCAGCGTGGCGGCATGAAAAAAGAAACCTGAAAGACTCCTGTGCGTTTTACAAAGGCAAACAACGATAGGGTTTTAGTTTCAGGGTGATGAGAAGGAAATTTTTACATGTCGTGTTGAATGGAAATAGTGACTCAAGGCCGTGGGTAATATGTGGGAGGAGAGAGAAGTAAGGCCAAAGATATACACATGTATATAAAATATATGTAAGTCTAAAGGCGAGGCTGATGTGGCCAAAGCACGTTACATGCTATAAATAAGAGGTAAGCGTTGCTACATAGCTTCCGCTGATATCAAGAAACTAAACAGTGACGAAGTTCCTAATTAGATGCAACACCCTTTATCTACAACGGGGGAAGTGAGTCAAGTGTACAATGTGGAGTCACTATTTCAACACCACTGCAGATCAATAATGAAATAGTTCATTCCTGGCACGTGCCTCAGTTTCTAGGTCTCTTGTTGAAACAACAGAAAACTGCACTTGGCAGTAAAGTGACAAACCTTCAGCTCCAATGATGTAAAAGCTGCTACCGTTACATCATCTTTATATAAACCTATTTGTCCACACGTATTATTAAATGCTATTCATTAATACTACCGGAAGGGAACACAGTGTGATTCTGAGAAAGAGAAAAGAATAACATGAAGTGAGCTGGGTCAAGAAAAAATATCAACCAGTCTCCTAGCAACAAGAACGGATGGTGTGAAAAAGAAATGCTGGCTCACTTTGTCAAGTGCCGGAGGAGACTCAGAAGAACAGCCAAAGTGTTTGTCTCCCATAATCTGCACAAGAGCCCACACACACTCACAACATAACAAGTCACGGAAAGGACTGCGATCAAAGGAAGGTAGTGCTTCACAAGCTCCGTGACAAGTCAAAATGTTAAAGGGGGTTCCCCCCCAAACTACCTCCTGCCCTGGGACAACGTGTCCACCAGGGACTATGTATCCATCTTAAATATTGTCCTCTATATAGCATGTCACAGCTCCAAATGACATAATTTGTATTCATTATAGGACATAATGCATCTCCATGGTGTAGTCTAGGTAAGGTGTAATTTTTATTTCTTTACTTATTTAATCGTAAAAATAAAGGGATTCTGTTGCAGGCAATGCAATAAAAAAACAAAAAACAAAAAAAACAACAATTTAATAAGGTATTTTTTCTGGACTCTGCTAGAACATATTTGAACCAGGAAGTAGATACTCAAAGATGTCTTACAGTGAATTTAAAAATACAAAAAAACTAAAAAAAAATATCCCCATTGCAATATAATCTAACCTGATTTTCATTTAACAATCATGGCATCCAGGAAAAGGTCAGAAGTTTATCTAATGGAAAAACAGCCATTTAAATGCCCCCATTTTGTCAATCATCATTAAAAATACATCGCCTGTAGCTTAGCAATGGCCTAAATTATTGCATGTGCTCAGACTTTGGTTCAGTTATGGCCTTGTGAGCCAACCAACTACTGATCAGATGAGAAACTGTGAAAAGCGTGAGTTCCACCCGTAATGTTTTGGCAATGCACTCGCTCATTACAGCAAAGTAGTAAAAGCTGTAGTGTGTTAACTCATAAAAGAAACTGTCTTGGATCACTCATCCATGTAACTTCTTTGTAGTTTTAAAGGATTTGTTTGGAATTAGGATTTAAATATCTTTAAGAAACTCTGTCCACCATATCAACATAAGCACATGCCTATGTTGGGTTTGTCCAGAGACCGTTTTAATAAAGTTTATATAAACATGATGGCTGTGTTGTGAATAGAAAGAAGACAGAAAAGGACAAACCGGAGAATCCCGAACAAACTAAAATTCCCCAACATGAACTTCAAAGGGCAAAGTTGAAGGCAGCTCTAATACCATTCTCTCGCCCCGCTTCAATCCCATGCTAACTTCATATCTAATTTTCTGCTTCCTCTTTTCTGTCACAGTTGAGTCAGATTGATAGGCAGTTGGCTGTTGCCAGGACAGTGAGTTCAAGCCAGAGGAATTTCAGCCTGAAAGGCACTGAGTGAAAGTGAGTGTCACTGGATGAGAAAGGGAAAGAAGGAAAAAACAGCAGCTGACAACTGCACATTGTATCCGAGCCACACACACAGCCAGAGCCGGCCATGGCAAGAATGTCACACACGACACAAACACACACATAAAGCCTCATTTTGATCTCAATGCACATCAGAGCGACTTCAATAGTTCAAGACACTGCCAGGCCCAGCTGCTTTGTTTCCTGTCAAGGCTGCACACCAGGAAGCAGACATGTACAACACACAGTGACATGCCCAAGGAGGGAAAACCAACACTTATTGTGCGCACATAAACACAGAAGCACTGAATAAAACACACTCTACATTATAAAATTCCCATAAACTGTGAAGATCTTCTCATAACTCAGGATGGAAAAAGCATCCCTCATACTGATGCTACACGGGGCTAATTTGCAGTCAAGACAGATGTTAGAAAGAAGAGCAGTGTCTGTTGTAGGGAGAGTGTGTCAGACCTCTGTAGAAAGTGATCCCTGAGGAATGTGGAAACATTATACATTGGCTGCGGTTTTATTGAGCTTGGAGGGAACTGGTACACCAATCCAATACAAGATTCCACCCACAGAAGGTCTCGGTTTTCTGTGTATGCACGTCTGGCTTCAAATTACACGGATTCCTATTCCAGAAATGCAATAAAGCCCATAACTAAGAACGCCAAGAGATGCACGCAATTTAGTGGCCAGAGTAACTGTAAATAATGTGACACAAACTTGCCTGAAGTTATGGGTCTTAAAATACTCCAGCGGCCTCGGGATCGGACATTACAGATTAATGGCTATGAATATTATGACTGAGAATCACTGCACTATATTGTACTTAATGGCATAATTAATCTCGACTGCTTTACCTGCAGCCATGATAGATGAGAAACTTTTCTAGAGCACTGGTGCTGGCTAATGATGCCTTGAACAGGGATGGAGATATTGTACCTAAAAAGAAAAGGCAGAGCTTCTGGGAAATCATTAAGCTGTAAGTGAAATAAGTCAGAAATCTTGGTGTAACTATATAGTGTTACAAAAAGTTGGTGGTGGTTTGACACCTGAAGGATGATGGTTCCCAGTTAACAGAGCTGTGTTTGGTCCAAAAATGCATTTCCGCCACAATCTGGTGGATGGACAAACACAGAAGGTTCTCCTTTGTTCTTGTGTTTGTTCTTCTCTACTTTCTGTGTTGTTTTCAGTTAAACGTAACTGTTAAGTATTTATTAAACTCCAACTGGAGGCGCCAACTAGTGCATTAGCATCAAAACCCACCAGCGCACAAGTATAAATGATTACCCCAGAGTAACCTCCTATAGTGTAGGCTCTGCATGGATTCATTGAGGGCATATAAACCAAGTTTGAATCATGCATTTAAGAAAATATTTCCTGTGGATATCCAGTGCTCACCGCAAGATAGAAGATTTGACTGTCAAGGAAAGGTAGGAGTCAGAGGCCAAAGCTCTTAACGTCTGCATTTTCAGTACACAGACGAAAGGTTTAGGTTGTTACACTTTAATAGAAAATGTGACACTTTTACAACAGTATAAGAATTAACATTGCTGCCTAATGGGGTTTAATGAGCACTATATACTCCACCCAGAGTCAATGGAGCAAAGAATGCAAGTACCAATACGGCCGTTTCGAAAAAACAAAGACTTTACTCAGTCCCTCAAGGCACCTTGGGCTCACTCATCTTCCTCTGGTTAATGAGTTCAAAGACAGCTTTATAAAACATTTACAGACACACCGAGGGGGAGCTCTCTAGTATCCACCACATTACATGGGTTAATTCACCCAATTACTATGCTTTAAGTCGTCTATTGCTCTCCCGATTCGTGTGCCCCTTCTCAGTCTCAATCAATCTTAAACGCCCTCTACACAGTAGAAAAGCACAAAGCTCCATCATAGACCCTCTAGAGTTAGCCGGAGTGACCTTAGCAGACACACACAAAGCCGGTCAAGCAGATTTATCCAGATATCCATTCAGAAACTGCTTAAATCCTTTGGGAGTTTTTCCACATCTCTAATCAGCCACGTGTTATCTTGATGAGTCTGATGAGTAGGATACTTTGAGTGCTCTCTGGATACCAGAACCAGAACAAGGGACTCTTGGAGATAATGAAATGTGTGTTGTTAATGGAACAGCCATTAGCGTAGGAATGTCAGGGATGACTTGTAAAGTCAGGGAACATAAAGATGTCAGACCAGACGGTTAGGGTCTAATTACCTGACTGCAGCGGCCATGAGTGACTGCCCTCTCTGGCATCAGCTAAAAATGATGAGTGCAATATAAATTTATGTCGACTGTAACCTGCATTTCGAAACACGCCATTAGCCCCGAGTAATACAACCTATTCTTTAAAGCTTCTATAGCCTGCCCTAAGGAATACGGGTAATGGTCTGGACCAATATTTATTCTACTATACTCTCCTTTTTATGCATTCTTGATCTAAGTAGGTCGATATTAAATCAACTGGTGAATGGCGAAGCAAATGCGTGAAGGAATATGCATATTACACAATTCTCTGTATAACCAGCAAGAGTGTCCCATTAAGAACAAAGAAGGTGCAGCCTTTGAGCTTGAAGGAATGGCGTCCAAGAGCCTGCTGACTTGTCACAGACAGGTAGCGATGTAGCAGTGCTCTGCAGGAAAGATAAGTCCAGGTCAGGAATGTCTCTGTTCCCGGGCCAAGCCGGGTGGATGGATTGAAGAAGAGATAGAAGGACGTGAGAAGGAAGATAGCACCGGAGAGAGGGATTGAATGACACCGAGGTGGAGGGAGAGGCAGAAGGAAATAGGAAAGTAGAGAGTGATGAATGGACGGGAACTGAGGAGGGAAAGGGAGGGTGGGAGGCAGAGGGAGAGTGATGAAAGGTGGGCCGGGGCGTAGGGAACAAGGAGAATAGCAGACATAAAGAATATGGAAACAGAGAAGAGATCAGAAAACAGGTGAAATTTTAATCATAAAAAGAGTAAAAAAGAAGTTATGTATGTGAACACGTCGGTGTGTCTGTAGCACTGAAATGAAAAACCCTGTCGATCCACACACTGCCACCTCACTTTAACAAAAAAGCCACCATGACAACAGCCACAACAGGAAGAAGGGGGCTTTGTAATGCATGTCTTAGTCTAGATTGGGGATGTTATCAACCGAGTCTGCTATCAATGCAGCATCAAATGGACTCGTGGGCTGCGTCTGATCTGATCCAATATCCATCGTGCTGGGAGCGGATTTAGATAAAGCCTGGCTGCTGACGTTTGGATATGCCTGGACTGAGGAGTCTGTTTGAAGCATTTTGTGTTTGTGTGTGTGGGTTTAATTTTGGATAATAAACCAAGGAGTAATGCAACAGCCAAAACGCAGGGCCATGTACCCAAGTGTGTCCATATGTGAATGTGTGTGGGCATCAGTTCCTTTTTAGGCTGAACCAGGGGACAGAATTATGCAAGGGCTTTCAGGTTAAAAGCAGGACAGAAAGTGCAAGGATGAGGGGATGGAAAAAGTAATAGTTAATGTTATGCTAGATGTGCTGGCTGCAGCTTAGACCTTTGCTTTGTTGAACAGTAAGTGTGAGTCTAATCATGGACGTGTCCATGTGACAGTTATGTGACGACGCTCGGCTGTATTCAGATGAAGGGCATCCAGGTTTCTCATATTAGTACAGAGACACAAGTGTTTCATAGCTTAGCCTAGCCTGAACGAATAGAATAGAAAAAGCAGGAGAGGCATCATTGGCTCGTTACTTGCATTATTTCTCGTTTGGAAAAAAAAAAATGGCACACACAAAACAAACAGGAAGCATCATGTTTGCCATTGCCGAGTGTCGCTTTCACAAAAGTTACAAATGTTGTTTATTCCGCACAAAACTTTAGAAACACAAATATCTAAAAACTTAATCAACGCAAAGGAAAATATTTGGAAATCTTGAGGTGTGGTTTCTGCAACCTGCCAGTGACAGCCAGCCGCAAATGCGCCGGGAGAAGAAAGACTACGAGTGCAAAAGCCAGTGTGAAGTAATGAGAAGAGCGGCTTCATTCAGCTGCCGAGAGAGTAAATTAGTGTCTCGCCAAGTCGAGCCGCCAAAAAACGAAGTGTAAACACAGTCTTCAAGCTCTCAAGAGGGAAAAGATGATTACCTCACAATTACGAGACCACAGAGGAGAGAGAAGCCCCATTGCCTCAGTGACAGAAAGAGAGATTACAGGGTGGCGGCAGTACTAATGATGATGGGGAAACTGAAAAATGCTGCAGTTTATCCCAGAGGATACGCGGAAATTGGAGCAACTAGCCAAAGTTTGTGGCACTTGGCTCTTCAAAATGAAACATGAAGAGGCATTTTTGATCACGAGCTGAAATCTTTGCTTCAGTTGCTAAGAGGATGGGAACTGACTAGACGTCGTCAATATCAATTCAATCAACACTCAATTAACATAACATCTAATATTTTTATCAATTCCCAAACAGCTGTTTTATTATCTCCCATGTTGATTTGAACATGTTACATAAATAATATGGAGAACAAAATGTGAATAATCGGTACAAACACAGACACACAAGCCCAATCAAACCCCTAATGAAAGAGTTAAATAATGATAATAAACCTCGTGAATGAAGGTGGAGAAAAACCACCTCAGCTGCTGGTATAGCAGGACATTCTTGTGGCTTAATACCATGCCGCACAGACAGTGTTTCAGCTTGTCGCTTGCATTTACACCCTCGCACAGCAGGGTTGGGAAGGTGTATGCCTCTGATGTATGACAATAATATTCTAACTTACTGGATGTAGGAGCGGCATGGATGCGAACAACTCAGACCAAAAATCCCTAAAGATACAGTTTACCTTTACTATAAAACTTTTGCAAGGGAGCATGAGCTGATAACAAATACTGGAACCAGTTCCAAGTTGGAAGAGATGTTAAAATCCCACCCACAGTAGATGCAATACTAGTACTACACTAATACTTGGGCCACTGGCTCAACAATCATTCTAATAAAGACTTAATGGGATTCATGTCACTGGCAGCATGCCATAAGCGCCAAGTGTCCAATCACAACACTTCACAATTAAATTCACACCAACTCCGACCCATGTCCGGCTTCTATCTCCTCAGAACCAAGTAGCTGAGCGGAGAGCATCTGAACAACCCGTCTTTTCCCAAGCTGATGGCAGGAATGAGTGATGGCTTTTTATGTTAGTTTTTATAGCTCGGCAGGAAGAAATAAATCAGCAATGTTTTATGTATGGATTCGCTGTTTTTATTGCTTTGAAACAGCGAAATCAGAAAACCCATTGTGCCATTGGGAGCCTGGTGCGTAGAGACGATTCACTGAGGGAAAAATAGACTTTAAACGTAAAGAAAAAGCAAATTCAAGAGTCAACGTAAACGGATACATCTGAAAAAACAGACGTCTGCTTGTAGCGTGAGATGACTGAGCGACTGACACCTTTCTTTCGATGTCGAGTTCCCTTTAAACTGAACTGAGGTCGCAACTCATCTAACAAATTCCCATTCACTAATGTGATGATTGTGTGTAAGGGCACCATTATCCTAAAGGCACAGACGCTGATCTACCAACAGCCTACTCAGTGTACAAGATTAAGTGTTTTCATATACATATAACGGAAAGGGTTAGGGTTGATTTTACACACAACAGATAGGTGATAGTGTCAGGGATTTAAAAACATCTGAGGACAAAGGGAGGGCAGAGAGGGGACAAGATGAGGTGAAAAGGTTTGTAGCCTCTGCTAGTTACACAGAGCAATGCTACTTATCGCATTTTATTTTATGGACTGGGACACAGGTAACTCAACGAATCTACAGCGTTGGAAGAACAAACTAACCTGATTTAAAAGGGGGAACCTGGACTACACATGAGTACTCTCTGAGGCAGCTGAATTCCTCTACATCCTCACAGACACGCCAGTCCAGAACAAAGCTTTATCATCTGTTAATGAATTCCACGGGCAGCAGAGCTTGCTGCTGCAGGCAGGTAATTAGTTTGAACAGCGGGAAAGATCAAAGACAACACTTCCTGTCTCGCCCTCTGGTTGTGACCTCACAAGGGGAAGTCAGAGATTTCACAGGGTGTGGGAACGAAAAGAAGCGGTGTGAAGCCTATAGCCAACAGGCGCCAAATTGTAATCTGAATAATTTCAGTCTGAATCACAGGAACTTATCCGTTTGACAACAGAAAGTGCTTTACAAAAGAAACGGCTGCTTTGTGTCTGTCAGTAAAACACGTGTTTCTCTCATTCAGCTATTCCGCTGCTTCACATCTTGATAAAATTTGCTGTGTTTAACATAGTCTCAATGGGCACTTAATCTGTTAAGGGCTGTGGAATAGAGGCTGAATAAGGCCACCATTTCACAGACAGGTTAGGACTATCACATACTCAGGGTTATCATCATGCGTGCTCGAGCCTCCCTTCCTCTCACAGCGCCGGGTGAAGCCCTTATCTGACGAAGCGGAGTCCGCAGAGGACAGCGAGAGATAGCATATCTGTGTGTGCCAGTTTCTAATCTGATGATCCAAGTCACTACCCAGCCAAGACCCGCAACATGGTGGCTTGTAATTTCTTGATGCTGCCAAGTGTGGTTACATTAGCATAGCACAACATGGCCTGACATGGCGACAATGATCCATCGCCAAAGTACCTTTGAGAAAATGAAATGGCCCGACTTGTCAGTCAATTCCCCCTGAAACAGAAACGCCAAGGTTATTTATTGTTTTTCTTCCATATCCCATTATAATATATGAAATATTAAAATATATTTTGTGGCGCCGAGTCAAGTGTCGCACACAATGAGAGACTGCATGCCTGTGTTGTGCTTTGCAGGTGTCCTCTGCATGCTTACTGAAGGATTAAAAGCCCATAGGATTTGACTGGCATTGGTTTTTAGAGTGGTGCTTAATTCTGCATGTAGCGCTCACAACACATTTCATTGTACATGAGGGATAATTGAGAAAGCACCCGTCATGCCCAGCAAGCAACTTATCTGAGTGTTTGAGAGGACTGTTAATGTGCCTCGTGGGTCACGCAAACACTGGCTTACTCGTGATGAGTCACTTCCATTAGGTTACATCTTTGTCCCCGAATGCTTCACCAGCAGCACTTCAGATGACTTTGCTAGACAGACCCTTTAATTATTAATGTTAAATCTACTCGGGCGTTTTTAGCTTCTTTATCCTATTCTGTGCCAAAAAAGTCAGAAGTTCAGGTATGGTTAACAAACCACATTATTTATACGAGCATAACGTAGGAGATTTGAGCTGGACCAGAGAAGGCTTTTCTGCACTCTACTACACCCGATATATATATATTTTTTTGCACTGAACTCACAAATGTCACACCACTCATCTCGTTGCATATCATTAGCATTTCTGCTTCTCTTTTTTCCAAACCTCAATCCTCTCAGACACAAGCTGGTTTGGCAGGCTACCCCTTCTGCTTTTTTTTTTTGCCATCCAGTAGACTGAGCAGATCACACCCTGCGCTTGACATGTGTACATCCCTTTCCTCATTCCTCCTCTCTAAGCATTCCAAGTGGAATACATCACCCACACATGGCTGCCAAGGACGAGGCATACATCATCCTGACAGGACAAGAGTCGAGATAGAGGGAAAGCATGGCAAACAAATGGAGCTGCCCTCAGTCCTTAACAAGTGGCCTCCAAAGAGAGCGAGAGTGCGGCCGAGACCCATTCAGGCAAATAAAGCAGATTTGAATTTGAATCGAGGGGAAGAGCGAGAAGGAAACCACTGCAGCCACTCAGGCTCATGCTCAAGTAAACATGATGCCTGATTTTGACTCTTCACTGGGTCGCAACAAGTTACCGGCCAAGAGTTGAATAAGGGGTCGAGGAGAGTTCACTTCACAGGCAGCGGTAGGAATTAATAAGAGATGAGTTGTGAATATTGACGATAATACCTGCTGCTTACCGTCTGCCTCACTTCGCCATAAATCCTGGCAGTGAAAACTGTCATGGCAAGACATTTATAAGAGGAAAGACTTAACTCTTCTAGGAATCCATTCACTTTTGTCAGTTTGCCAGATAAAGCACACATAAGCACACGTACGCATACACATACAGGACATAAACTCACCGGATTAAGTAATATAAATAAAAATCAATATTCTCCTTGGACTACTCAAATGCATGCCATTGTTATTAAACAGGATGAGCACAATAGGTCAGCTCTTATGTACACTGGCCTTCACTTGGAAGTCAGATTCTGACTCTGTTATAGCACAACAATGCCAGCCATGTGATAGCCAGGCTGCTCGGTTATCCACTTTCCTTGCATTTGTTTCCATAGCTATCACTTACCAGAGCTTACAGCTCTTTAAATATGAGCAGTTTCTAATCCCTAGGGTTTGAGTGAAACTGTATCATCCATATAGTTGGTTGCTTCACCACAACACCAGGCGGGGATCCATTAGATGTACAAAATAAATAAAGCCCTTTTGATCTAACAATGACCAGCAACAAGATCCACTATGCGCCTCATATGATTACGCCGAGTCATATCGAAACACGGAGCTTGCCAAAGTTTGTCCGTGATAAAACAACTTTGCAATAATCCATGCGTAAAAACGTCCCGTGTGTCACACAGACACATTTCCTGTTCCATTGTCAGTCACCATTGCGAAAGATGAATGTCACCAAACAAAGACATGAAACTTGTTCTCGATCAGCGTTCAAAGGAGTTCATCCTCCTTCCATCATTGTTGTCAGTAGCTTAGTGTTTCAGCATCGGCCTCTGTGGGATTCAACCTGTTTATAGCCTCAGAGACAAGACACAGGGAAACAACAGGAACAAACACCAGATTGTGATGGATTTATACAACTTCTCGCTGAGAAACTAGCAACAGAATTTAAAGGTTATAGGTAAATACTGCAAAATTTATTCCAACTGCCTCATCGGTGTGTGTGTGCCAGGATGTAATAAACTATTCTCTTGAGAAAATGATCATTGGGGAAACACCCACGCCACCATACATGCTACACTGTAGATTCCTTTGTATAGCCAACTTAGACTCTATTGTAAAGATGCATGTGATGCAAAATTAACGATACACAGCCTGACTCATGGATAATACATCATCAGCAGTACTTGAGAGACTGACTGTTGCAAAATTATTGTGTGGTCCTGCAAGTGTAATTGCTAGGTCAGTGTAGTGGATGAAGAACAAACATATGATCCGCGCAGAGTGGTTTTGTGGTTTACCAGCGTCTTCCACTGCCAGCTGTATCGTTCGGCCGTTTCCAGCGGGGCCAGCAGTTATGGATGTGGTTTAGTTACATAATTATCTGTGGCGTAGTATCTTTGTGAAAAAGTCGGTCAAAACAACTGCATGAGAGGAGCATGGACTGCAGACTAAACTGTACTGTCGGTCGGTAAAACGGCAACACGGACGTTTAGAAAAATCATAGAGCATTATCATCATCATGGCTAATGTGTAGTACAACAAGGGCATTAACAATGGTATCGTCATTATCCAACCACAAGCCTGATGAAGAAACAGAAACCAGATGCATATGACCACCAACCTCTACAGTCACAGGATAGCATGTGACTTTTAACAGACATATTAAATAAACAGAGCAGACTAAAGTAGAACAAGTTTCCTTGTTCTTTGTTCTCATGATTTGACATGACGCGTCTGATCAGTCCATCTTCGCCGGTGACAGCTCTGTGAGGTCATGCTGGTGTCACTACCCTAAAGGTGATTTACGTCGCTATGTCTAAGTGCTGTAGAGGCCTTGTGCATCTGCGTCTCTCCAACTTGAGTTTATATTTATCTGAGCTATGGGGGCTACACACAGAGAAGATACAGACTGTGTTTACTGTTAACATAATTTCTCATGCTGGTTACAGACAGTGGAATTTATGATTGGCACACTAATCTGGTCTCTCTTTAGTAGTGCTCAACAAAAGCGAGGATGTGACCTTTCAACGGCGTAGTGTAACCAAGCTTTTAGACATGCTTGGCTAGAGGCACTCATAACAGTACAAAAAGGCAACTACACCAAGAGCCTGTTTATACAAGACAAATGGCTGACCTAATGTGTTGAAATAGGAGATAACATTGTGAGAAAAAGGCGTTTATAGTTAATGTGCAGGAACTCGGAGATCGACCATCCTCCCCCCAACGATTATTATTTTCCCCAAGCTCTGTAAAGCCTGCATCAAGTTGGCTAGAAGCCCTCTGCCAGTGGCTTTGGCCAATACTGAGGATTAAAACCCTGCAAGTCTATAAATACACCTAGTAGACCAACGTCAGCATCCAGCTATTGCACTCACCTCTTACTGCTGGATAGCTGGCATGTGTTTTCCTCTTTTCTGCTTCTCACTCTCTCTCACTCCATCTTTTAGCTTCTCAGGCTCGCTGTTTGTTCTCTTTGTGTTCCCATTTCTCCCCCAAACTTCCTCCCAGCTTGTTTCCCACTCTTCTGTGACTCTCCCCTCATCTCTCGCTCTATCCCGCTCATACTCTCTCTCGCTTGGCAGGGCCTCTTAATTGGAAACAAGCTGTGAGAGGGCTTTCAGTTTGAGGTTAAAATTGCATCTGACCTGCCTCCTGCTGCATCTCTTCGTCTCTCCTTTGGCTGTTTTACAAGCTTGTACACAGACACCAAGAGCCGATATATAAAGGACAATGTGGTGAAGAGCCAAGCAGAAAGTTGACCCTCAGTGGCTGGCAACAGCAGGGACATAAGGCTTACTAGGTTTACTCAGCAAACGCAGGAATACTATATAATATATACTATTAAGTTAAAACTTGGCATTTCAAGAGACACGTGAGGCATAGCTTATGACTCATGCGTTCCTTTCAGCCACACAAATAAAAAAAAAATGCAGCCAATCTCCTGACGTGATTTTTCCTCATTTACTGTGAACTCTGCCAACAGTTCCCTGTAAGTCAAATAAAGTTGACATGAAAGTCTGAATCATAAGATTATGCCAAAAAGTAATGCGGCCCGAGAACCAAGGAATTAAAGATTGGACAGCAAAGATGAGCAACAAGCAAACAAATCCACTTTAGAGGAAATGGTACAACATGGCAGAACAGTGTAGAAAGCAATCAGACGTGCTGATGGATATACATTTTTTTTTTAAATGGGTCAAACATGTTATGCAATGTGCTGCAATACACAAACTCCAACATCTGGAGCACAAAGTTTCAACTATTACATAAAAATGACATGGCCATTGCATGGTAATTATGGTGAGAGGGTGCATTCAGTCTGTCACAACATCCTTGTTGTCAGTGGGAGAGGATAAGAGGGATTTGTTGCACAAAGGGCCACAGCCAGTCACAGAAACTATTACTTCCACCCAGTTAGACCACAGACCGTGCTGTCTGACCCGTAGGGCTGAGTAACAGGACAGTCACAGTCATACATCAACCATCACGAGAGATGTCAGAGCTAACCATAGACAGGAAATATTTATCATTTCACCCTGATACTGTGTGGAATAATCACAGAGGTTTGTACATCTGTCACAATATTTGACGTATTCACAAACTGGATAATGTCTTAACCAGGCTCCAAATCCATGCGTCTGAAAAGCCGCCACATAATCCAGATACTTTTAAGAGGAGGTCAGCCCATTTAATATTTTCCCAATTTGCGGTGTCCTCCAAGCAGCTTACTCCAACTACCACGTTGTTTACAGCACAGTACAAGTCAAAAACACTTTTCATTAGGAAAGCTGAATCATGACCCCAAAACAAATATTGATCTCCTTAGCAACTGGCTTCATTGATTATTATCCCTCCCACATCCTTGGCGCTGTGGGTCCAACTCTCTTGGGAAGCTATGCACAGCTGGGGGGGCTGGGCAGGAGATCCAGGATAGAGCAGGTTTTAGAGAAAATACCATTACTGATAAATCACTACTGTACAGGTGACCAGAACTTCAAAAGCAAATACTTAAAGAAGCAATACAGCGAGAGAACGGGGAAAGATATCATTGGTAAAAGCAATGACAAGGCTACAATGTCCCCTACAACAGATTGGAAAATTACTGACGCCAATTAAAACTCTCATGACATTTCACAAAAGAAATAAAGAGGAAGAGCCGGCCTCAATACAATAGTTATGAGACTAAAGATCATCTTGTCACACCAGTAAAAGTCCATCGACACTTGGGCAGCACCCATATTCAAACTGCCTCACAGTTTTTCCAGCAATAGTAGATGCTTCTTAGACGCAATTTTCTGTGATGACACACAGACGTTCTCAGAGGGTGAATCCAACAGCCTATAATTGAATATCCAAACAAAAGAAACTTCAAAAGATGCACCCCAACAGCCTTTAACCATTCCATCACTCTGCTTTGAAAAGATATTTTTACCAGATCCTGTATAAACAAACTTCTCATAAAAAATGCATGACATCTGGCTGAGAAATGCACTTTTCACTTTGCCTGCTCTACGTACGCAAACCACTTAAAATATGAATGAAGAAAATGTGTTCCATAAAGGAGGGGCTCCAAGTTTAAACCGTTATTTAATAATAATAATTTAATCTACAACGACACAGCTTGCTAAATGGACTGCATATCGCTTTGAACATATCGGTCCAGACTTGCGATGAAGGGATGCGACAACAGAAAGCAAAAGCCGGGACTGAACAGACGAGGCCGTTTCTGTTTTCCTCTTCTTGTTTGTCTGCTTCCAGTTACAAACATGTACTCGTTTTGATTGATATGTGTGCATCGAGACAAGGCAGTAACAATTCAAGTCAGCTGTTAAGAATAATTACAGGTGTTTCTGTGGGTTAACAAATTAAGCGAACTGGTGCATAAAGCTAGCAGAGGAGGGAGACATGCCAGGGTCAGGCATTGATCACAGATTCAGTGAACACATTCACACACAGGTTAAAAAAAAGCAGCAGTTCGTGTCCAGCCGCCGTTTTGCAGCCGGACGCTTTGTTTTTTTGTCGGGCCGACATATGGAGCATGAAGATACAGGTTTTTATCAGACTGAGCAGCATAGGACAGGCAGATGGAGAAGAGCCTGCATGGGTTTTGCTTTAATGCAAGGAGCAGAGGATCAGACCAGACTACTTCCGGTTTTAAAATCCAAGTGAGACTACTTCATTGTGTGTTTTAGTTAACTGAACACCTCCACAAGTTCATTGCAATGTACAATATGCTCCTCATTATACTATATATTAATTTCAGTGACATACCGTTGAGAAAATGCTGTGCCTCTGCAAGACAAGGTAAAGCTGGGATGAGTGAATTCATTTCATCTTATATTACAGGTACTGACTGAAAGGCACTGAACATACTGTATCTATGCAATGAAGCTAAGCTGGCAAGGGCTACAGATACTCAAAGCCCATTTCTCCCTCTGTGCTACTTAATGACAGGAGGATTAATTTTTCCTTTGGGTTACAGCTCCGGTGCCACCCATCTCTCTGTGTGAAATCACTCCCTGGCAGTGCTTGGCAGCAGGCAGTGAGCTGGCAAAGAGTGACAGCGAGATGGTTCATGTCTTCAGAGAGATATGGAGGATGTGATTTGCTGAGAGGGTGCACGCTGTCAAGATATTAAACATGTGAAGCTTATGAGGCTCAATGGTAAACAAACGTAGAAGGCTTAAGACTTGTGATGTATAGGACAGGACGAAAACACCTTTTTGGTCATTTTCACATGTTCACAACATGCCGACCCCTTACCATGCTGTTAAATGGTCGGTCACCCAAACGACAACATGGTAAAGAGTCGACATGGAGGTCAATCAAGCGCGCTCCCCAAACAACAGACGGGTCACACAGGACATGGGTTGAGGCCAGGGCATTCCTGCCTGATGCAGCTGGGTTTGTCTGGGCAATGACTGAGTAAACCGGGGCCAGAATGGCTTCCCCTTGCTGGCACCACCGCTTTGTCCCGACTAATCCACTCCAAAGAGCCACAGACAAACACCCAGCGCCATACAGTCACCAATAACAACACAACACAGTCTGGGGGGACACGAATGAATCCCACTGGCCAAAGCTGGCAGACAGACGCGGACAGACAGTTTGCTCATTAGATTTGAGCACAGAAAACAATATGGCTCAGCTATAGCACTGGGTGGTAGTCACAGAGCAGCAGAGCTGTGCATTACTTCACTGGAGATAGGGAGACTGGTATTTTCTCTTAAAGTGTTTTCTCATAGAAGTGTTCCCTGCATATTATGATGTGCACATTTCCACTCTGAAGCTGAAAATTGTTGCCAGAGAGTGGCAAGGCTTGTAATACACCGAGAGTCAGAAAGGTGGAGATGTCAAGAGCAAGAGAAGAAAGAGAAGCAGATTTATCCACTGCTGAACAGCTAGCTGAATAGACAGACAGAGAAATCAATTGAATGACATTAATGCAGTAGTTCTTTTGTGTATTACATTAAAGCAAATCCAATTATCTGTGCCTCGTGATGTGTAACTTGGTAAATAAAGTCATATGATATGAGGAATATTTAAAAGTGACAAATCACCCTTGCCCACTGAAGGGTTGTGGTTGAGCAAATCAGAAATGGAGAGCAATCACATCGAGGAAGCGTGGGGTCTTAACAGACTAAAGGCCAGTTTGGGAACAGGGCTGGGTTATTACAACATACGTCTTGCTCAGTTTTGAAACTATTTTGCTTAGTTATGAAAGAGATTTTTCAAAGAAATCCTTAATTTACACTAAATAACAATATGAACTGAGGAGGAAAGGCAAATGTGGTAATAATGCAAATAAAATCAATAATTTGTTAATATATTTTCAGTTAAAAAAGTCAGAGTGAGTTGATTACTGATTATGATTACAGAGACTATCCTGATAATCAAAGTCAGTCAGAAACATACGTCTGGTCAAAAACTTCAATACTGACAAAAATTCAGATAACGATTAAATATAAGACAATGTAGCGAGAAAAAGACCAGATCCATGCAGCCGCTATAAAGTGTGAATCGTAAATATCTGACAGATTGATGCATCAAAGCCAACCATTTTAAAGGTGGGAGGGACTCACTTGTCATATTCTGCGTTGTCCTTATCACAGCGCGCATCCTTGTGCTTCTGCCAGTCTTTCCCATGCTTACAAGTGGTGAGCAGGACCACGTCCTCTGAGTTATGAACATGGTACAGAGCATTCCTGGTGTCTGAACCAATTCCAGTTAAGTACCTCTTCCCCTTAAAAACAAGCATGTACTTCCTGTACGGGGGGATTGTGTTGTGTTTCAGGTAGCCCCGTTCCCCTCCTGTCCTGAGGTGGTCTTTGGAGAAGAGAGGGATAGAAACGTCAAAGTTAGGCCTAAAGTTCTCTGTGCTGATGCTGGCCTTGGCCAACATGGCAAGGCCGATGTCGAAGCCAAGATCCTCTGTGTAGTCGGGCCATGTGCCGGAGTATAAGTTAAAGATGATGTGGTTTTTGCCTCCATTCCACAGAGGAAGGCTCTGGATCTTTGCTTTCAAGTTGTGTACATACTGAGGTGAGAGCTGGTCCCGGTCCAGAGTGTCCAAACTCAGGACAAACAAGCACGCCTGTGCCGGGTCTGGTGTGTAGAACCTGGAGCCTTCAATAGAGGACAAGATGTTCTGATAACTCTCTGAAAGCTTCTCGCCTTTCTGTTGCGGGTACACGTAAACTTTAAATCCGTTCCTCTCACACAGAGAGAAGTCAAAACACGACTCCATTCTGCAGCTTTTAGCGCTGTACAGGCCCGAGTCTGTGTCCCTCTTCTGCCTCGGGGATATGTGCTCAAAGAGGTCATCGCTCTGCTCCTGGTCCCAGGACATGAAAGGCAGCAGGTAGCCCGGAGAGCGACGCCACCGCTCCCCGGGGTGATAACCGGCGTGTCTGCGGTCATCGCGCCGGCTGGGACCCCGTCTAGATAGCGGGACTTGTATCCCCCCGAAACCAAAGAGCAGAATGAGACACGCACCGGCGGAGAACAGGATTAAGTATCGTTTTTTGGCCTGCATGTGTCCTGCGATCTGGGATAAGATGCCCGGCGATGAATCCAAGAAGTCCCGAAGTTTTGGCTTCACCACCTCCTGCGGGAGCGTTCCGCCATCTTCCCCCGGGCTGCAAGGGCTGTGCGCTCACGTCTCCCTCCTTCTGCTTCGGATGCCTTTCACAAGTCCGGGAACTGATCCAACGCATGTGGGCGACTTATAATGTTCATCCAGCTAGTCTCCTCGCCAATAATTGGTATCGATTAACTAACAGCAGGTTTTCCTACACGGCAGAGTGACCCGGTGCTCTCAAATCTGGGCATCTGACCCCAGTTTCTTTTGTGTAACACCACCTTTACGCGGCGACCATTTTTAACAATATTATAGTTTAAAATACAATCAAACACTGATTAATAACAACACTGCGTGAAATGATAACAAACTTGAGCAACGTGGAAGCAGCTGTGTGAGCCAGACTTGTTGCCTGGACAGGTAACTATTGTCCTTACTCCAAATTAGGAGCCGAGGAGGCACTAGCGCTCCAAACATTCAACATACCCAGTTTGAGGCGTTTCTTCCACTCAGTGTGTCGAAAGACCCGTGTGTCATTATAAATGTTTGTTAAACACCCACAGCGAATGTCTCCGGTCGCTCGAGCTAGCTAGCAGGCTAACTAACAAGCTAGTTTACTGAAAACATTCCCAGTTAGCTTGTTAGCTAAAGCGGTGGCATCAAAGCGGCTTTAACGCTGGTGGGAAGTGGAGGCAGCCGCGCCAGTCTCCTTCTCTCCATTCGTCCAACAACTTGCCCTTCGCCCTCCCCACGAAAACCGACAGCGTGATTTTCTCCGCGGATTCTCCCAGTCAGTCGTGTGAAGTGCTCAAGCGGTGGCTCCCTCTTTCTCTCTCACTCACACACACATACACAGACACGCACACACACTCAAAACAAGAGAGCGCTGTGGAGACTGCAAGCCAAGCAGAGAGCAAGCACGGCCGTCCCAACAGGACGACTGCTGATGATGATGTGACGCTCTTCCAGGGCGCACGGTGCGTTACCATTGGCTGCCGTCACATCCGAGGCGGGCGGGTCTACCAGCGCACCCATTCACACCCAGAGAGAACCCCAAGCTGCAGGGGAGGAAGTATGTGCCGTGCAATTGTTTTATATATATTTTTTTTTTTTTGCGAACTAAAAATTTGCTTTGCATTCGTCATTCCAAATAAAATGTAAAATGAAATATAAGGTTATTGTTAAATGCAGATGAAGAATCAGACATGCCTGACTGCAAACAGCCTGCGATAAAACATGACCTCACCTGAAAAAAAAAAAAAAAAAAAAATTGTAGTTCTTCTTGTAGCTTTTGATCCTATCACATCGCCTTTGTCAGATGCTGCCTGGGTTTGCACAGTTCCCATGGCAACTGCAGATGTTCAAACTTTAATTCATTTCTGCAAAACCTGCAGGACTTCCCGTCCGTGGAGACTTAAAAGCCGGCTGCAAGGGGTAATTGCTATTTCCAACAATGGTGTGAATAATATTAGTCAACCAAAAAAATTGAAATGATAAAATTTCAACTCTGTTATTAGCATTGTTTTATTTGTTTATTTATTTATTTTACCGTTTTAGTTCGAGTTAAGAGCCAAGGCCCACTGCAGATAATGGACACATCTAATTTATGTGCTGTACTCTTACTGTAAAGAGTTCTGTGTCTTCTTTAGGAGGAAGAAGTGTGGAAATAAAAGATGCGTGCAAGCAATTTTGTGCAAATCCTTATTCAAAAGTTTGTCGTATACTGTTTTGTTTACATCCACATGATTACTTGTGGTAAACCATCCAAGCAGAGGACTGGTGTACTTTTGCCATGCCTTAACGTTTTGGGGTTTGAGTTTGGTCTCTGTACTGTTGATCCCGCAACTGATGGGTTGACCACGTCTGTTGAAAGCCCCCCAAAAATATATACACATGCCAGCAGTTCTGAACAGTTCCTTGATACCCTTGGATCTGTGAATCACTCCGGTGCTGCTCTGCCGATGAGCATAGCCTCAGATCCCTTGATTAATCAACAGGAGAAATTCATAATAACGAATATAATAGCAAACATTAAGCAGCAAAACACTAGAGTTTTCCCTGAGAAGAATTGCACACCAGTAAATGAGGACAATGGCAGGTCTCTTCTGGCACGTAGTAAGCCATGATGTGTTTTCACAGCTGCCGTGCTCTGAAAGACTAGGAGTGATTTTGCAGGAGCATGGAAAGAGCCAGGAGGAATGTGAAACTGCGTTCCTCAAAAGCTGTGGACCAGCTATCTGCACTGCCTCAGTACCCCATGGACCACTGATCAAAGACACAGAGGGATACGATGCCCACCTCCTCATTCTCTACTTCCTCCTTTTTTTTCTCCTTTCTTTACTCTCTCCATCATCCCTTCTGCTGCTCCGTGGCATTCTTTCCATCTCTCTTCCCTTTCATCCCTTTAACTGATTTACGAGGACGGGGTGCCGCTGCTGGTGACTGATGTCAATAGATGGATGTTTCTCAGCTTTGGCCACTAACACGATCGGACGTGTTTTGTTTACAAGCTGTGAATTTTAATTCAGGTTCTTTTAAGTGCTCCATCCATGCGGACTTGTGTCGGTGCCCCCGTCTTTACAGTCTGAAATTATTTTTGTTCTTATTTGGAGATCACAGAGTAAGGGCAAACCATCAAAAACAAATACAGATGGAGGGGGAATCATAAAAAATAATGGGGTTTTGCTTTTGTTGAAGTATTATTTGCAGCTTAATGAGAACGAGGAGGTGCCGTCTCCCTGCTGTTGCATTGTGTTTGCTGAGCTGAGCTCTGGCCAGATTTAGAGCAGCGGGGGTGACCGAGCCAGAGCAGCACTCCCACTGTGTAATACACCCAACCGCCATGCCAATATCTAATTTGGATGCACCCAGGTCAGCATAGTTTTCCCAGCCAGCCAAGCAACTAAACAGCCAAATGGAGATTTATTATTTCCTTCTGAGTACATTTTGAGGTCATTAATTTGCTGTAATACGCTGCAGATTTGTAATTAAAATTCCACATGCAGACTCACATATAAAATAAGAACTGCGTGGTATGTGTGTGGGAACCACGGAGGCGTATGCATGACGACACGCACATGCACAGTCATTTGTGGCTGCGTAAATGCTCTGTGTGTGTGTGAGAGGGCCTCTGTCATGTAATGCATGGCCTTGGATGTGATAATTTAATGTCCCCTCCTGACTGAGACTGACAGCCTCGGTGGGGAGCCTCATCCATCTGACAGTGAAATGCACAAATCTCATCTGAGCCTATCAAGGCGAACAGCGAGACGAAACGTTCATGTGAGGAATGTCTGCCGAGGGGGCCAGTGTGATCGCCCTCAAGGTATTAAGTGTAAGGATGCTTAACATACTAAACGTCTGGTGGCTTTTTCTCTTGTAAGACGTCATGTGGATTCATATTTCAGTCTACTGGTCCCCCAGTTTTTATTTATTTATTAAAGAATTAGATTGATATTCAGGAAGATGCACTTATTGACTATCATGTTGAACATTAGATGAGTAGATCATACCACTTATCATACCATAAATGCAATGAAAATGACACCAATGCTAGCAGCTGGATAGCTTAGCTTAGCTTAGTGGGTTAGCTTAATCCTACACATAACCCCGAGGAGACCTCCCAGTTAGCGCTGATGCCTCGCAGCAAGAAGCTTTTGAGTTTGAGTGTCCAAAGACATCACCCTTTGATAGACTGGTGACCTGTCCAGGGCCTGTCCTGCCCAATGAGAGCCAGGATAGGCTGCAGCCCCCTCGCGACCCTCCAGAGGACAAGCGGCTATTAGGAAATGAATGAAAGAAGGCAAACTGCTGCATGTGGATTGTAATTATGCTTGACTGATGAAGTGGTGGTCAGCTCTGATGTCTCACAGCAAAAAGGTTCTGGGTTCGAATCCATCGGTCAATCTGTGCAGAGTTTGCATGTTCTTCCTGTGTCTGTGTGGGTTCTCTTCGGCTTCCTCCCACCATCTGAAGACGCTTGATGCTTGGTAGGTTAATTGATGATCCCAAATTGGTCATAGGTGTGAGTGGTTGTCTGGCGACCAGACATCTCACCCAGTGACAGCTAGGTTAGGCTCCAGCCCCCTGCGACACTCAAGTGGTTACAGATTCATGGTTTGAGAGTAAAAGATATTCATTCACTCAGACCCTTAATATGCTGATTACCTGCTGTACTGTACACTAATCAGCCTTAACAGTATTGGTTATGATTGATGAAGCGTATAACATTCATAATCTGGTGATCATTCCATCTGTCAGTGGATGAGATATATTAGACAGCACGTAAACATTTTGTTCCCCAAACTTAATGGTAAAAGCAGGAAAAGTGGGCAAGTGGAGGGATGTGAGTGACTCTGAGAAGGGCCAAATTGTGACGGCTAGACGAGTGGATCAGAGCGGTCTGCAGGGGTCAGTACTTATAAAAATTGGTCCTCAGAAGAAAAAGCAGTCAATCGATGGCAGGGTCATGGGTGGCCGAGGCTCTGATGCACAGGGGGGAGAGAGAGTGTTGGCCTGTGTAGTCAGATCCAACAGGCGAGCTACTGTAAGCTCAGATTGCTGAAAAAATTGATACTGGTTCTGACAGATGTGTCAGAGCACGCAGAGCACCACAGTTTATTTTGTAATGGGTCAAAGTGTCGATGCTGACCCTCGCCCGCTTCCTATAGCGCTACAACGGGCATGTGAGCATCAGAACTGGCCCGCAGAGCAATGGAAGAAGGTCTTTTACATCACATATGTGCCCGGGTGCAGCAGGATGTTGGCATGCAGCAGTGTTCAGCTGGTGGTATAAGCATCAAAGTCACAATCCAGAGGTCATCCGTTCACCAGTTTGTGCTTTTAATGTTGTAGCGGATCGGTGTATGTGTGTATATGGGCCTGTACCCAAGCAAAGTGATCCTGTTATCTAATTACTCCAGAACCTTGACTTTCAGAAGACACTAAATGAATAAAGCTGAATAAAATCAATAGCGAATCCCCCAGGGAACCATTGACGTCTGCAATATGTGATAGCAATCCATTCAAAAGTTGTGGAAATATTGTGGCAGTAACCAAAGCGGTGTACCAACAGACCAACAAAGCGACGCTGCCACACCTGGCGCGGATTCAAAAAAGCATCTGAGGGATCTTCAGTCATTATCTCAAGGTTTTATTGGCTCATTTTGAACTTCATTATAACAAATCTAACATAAAGAGGCCACAATGAGAGGTGAAATCCACTTAACGTGAGAGTCTGCTCCTGTTCCCAGAAGTCATTACTCTGATATACTACAGTCATGAGGACCTTTCCACATGGATTTCAGCGGCAACTACAGAACACGTTCGCCCTGTCGTGACCCACTTAAAAATTCAGAGTGAATTACCATGCTCTATAAAAACTAATATTCTGTTGCTAATGAAGAAGAGTGAGGAAAAATCCTCGGGAAGAGAGCAGAATATACGCTGAACTCCTTTCACATTTGCATCGAGAAGTTTGGTTAGAATTGTATTTGTGTTCACCTTTCTTCAGAATTTTTTAAATATTGCATTTAAGGGTTCGGTATCCGACATAATGTTTAATATAGAGAAAAAAATACAGTTTCTATCTGTTATTCATGTATCTGTGCTACAAACAATCTGCAGGAGATTAATGCACTAATAGCATCCTAATTACCAGAACAGATGTTATAATTAGGATCATTTTTCTCTTTCTTATTGTTCTTCGTCTTCTGTGTTTGTGTTCACAGATCAGAAAAGACATAACAATACATTTAATGGAGGAGAGGAACATAAAAAAGCACTCGTGTGCCGGTGCATTTAGGAGCGTTTATGCATGCACACAATAGCACCTTGTGTGTGGCGGCGGCGGCGGCGGCGGGGGAAGCGGCGGCGTGTGCGTTTTAACATCTCAATCACAGAGCAGAGATCAGGTTCAATTACACATGCAATAACTTTTAGGTCTCCACAGGCCTAGAAACCATTTATATGCTAATAAGTATGACAGCAGTAATGACTTGCAATAAAAAGACATCTGCTGCTTGATCGAATCTGATATTAGAGCATTACCACAATCAGCCTTTGCTATTTGTCTTGAAACCACTTGTTAGCCGCGTTACTCCTTGTGGGAAGTGTTTTTGGCATCTAGCACCACTGATGTAATAACCCTTCTCCTGGTCTTTTCGGTTCCCTCTGCAGGCTGCATTTGTGTTTCAGCTGCATACACGAGGAAAATTCGGCAGCGTCCATCTCAATTTAATGGACACAAAATAACAGGCGGCACAGTGGAGAGGTGGTTAGCACTGATGTCTCGCAGCAAGAAGGTTCCAGGTTTGAATCCATGGGCCTTTCTGTGTGGAGTTTGCATGTCCTCCCTGTGTCTGCGCAGGTTCTCTCTGGGTACTCTGGCTTCATCTCATTGACCGTAGGTGTGCATGTGAGTGTGAATGGTTGTCTGTCTCTCTGGGTTAGCCCTGCAATAGACTGGCGGCCTGCCCAGGGTGAACCCTGCCTCTCGCCTGATGACAGCTGGGATAGGCTCCAGTCCTTCTGTGACCCTACACAGGACAAGCACTTACAAAATGACAGTTCAGGTCTGTAAAATGTGAAGTTCATTTTGTACAAAAAACTCAGATCCTGGGTGCAGAGGGCGAAGAGGGTGATTCGACTGACATGTAATAGGTGTCATATGTGATGATCACAGACAGTCAGTGAACACAGGTTCTAAAGTATTTTAGTCAAGCTATCAGGGTGCTTTTGGTGGAATGTGACTTACCTCTCTGGTTGTCTCTGGAGATATCTCAGCAGCAGACCTGACATTTTGTAGACACATCTATAACGGCACAATCCATGAATGTGACATTTGGACGTTTATGGAGTTCTGTGAAAACCACCGGATGGATTGTGGGAGGAATCCTAAGGTAAAGGATGAATATTATACATGATTGCTGTTGTGAAAAAGTGTAATTGTTGGTCTTATTTTGGAAAATATATATATAAGATGTACAGTTCTCTGAAGACACATAATTAATGCAGTGATCAGGCATAACATTATGGCCGTGTAGGTCTCCCTTGTGCCTCTAAAACAGTTGTGACTCATCAGATAATGGACATGGTCTTTCTGAGGTTGTCTTGTGGTGTCTGGCAGCAGAATGCTGTTAATGGGGGCCTTTGGGTCCTATGGGTTGAAGGGAGGGGCCTCTGTAGATCAGGCTTGTTCCAGTGCATACCACAGATACTTGATCGGTTTGGGATCTAAGGAATTTGGAGGTCAGGTCAACACCTTGTGTTGCCATCAAGGAGTGTCATTGGAATGGGGTGGGGGTGCCTGGTCTGGTCTAGGTGGGTGCTACATGTTTAAGTAACCTCCATATGAATGCCAGGTCCACAGGTTTCCCAGCAGAACATTGTATTGTAACAAGATGGTAAATGTTGTTTAATTTCCCTGGGAGTGGTTTTAATGTTGTGGCTTATCAGTGTATATGATACAATAAAGGCCATCAGCACATGTTATTGATTTGTGCAATATATATGACAACAAAGAAAGTTAATAACACTCATGATATTAAACGAGAACCATACATGGCAGCTAATTTAAACGGTAAATTGCTTTGGTACATCGCTCTGTGAAATAATTGCGTCGACGCGGAGAGAAGAGCAGGGCCGTTTGCATCCTGTCTTGAGAGGAGCCCGCAGCGAGCGTCTCTCTCTTCAAGGGCCTGAAACGAGATCAATGAGGAAGAATAGCAGTGGGACTGGACTACAAATTGAGCAGCCTTTAATCACCTCACACAGTTCACAGCGGTGTGAAAGTTCCAGGCATGAAAAGGTTTAATCACTAGTCAAGCTGAATAGAGTCAACTTGCCGCTAATAAAGGGCACACGGGGCCTGAGGCGATGCATACACACACATGCGTTTGCTAATGCATCTAGTCACACACACACACACATGCCTGTCCTTGCATTTGTGCATTTGTGCACCAACACCAGAGCTTTAAATTACCCTCCTATAGCTGCTGAATACAGATCCTGACCTCCAGTTTATAAATCTCTGAGTTACTCTTGACAAAAAAATGTTTTTCTTGATTCAGTGTGTTTAACATAGTCGGTCATAGTAAGAGTTTACCATGATTTCTCTGCATATTCAAGAATTTTGCTGATCAGTGCTACTCGGTCCAGCTGTTAATGGTCACCAGGCTGCTCAGGGAAAGCGAATCAGATCTGTCAGTGGTCTTAATGTGCAGAGACATCAGGGTCATTTGGTCACGTTGCACTCAACGGCTAAACGACTATAGCAAACATGGTTAGAATATCATTTCGTTGGATCAGATCGCACTGCTGCTGTGTGTATATTGTGCCTTCCACCTGCATATGAATCACCACAAACAACCTTGTGCTTTATACAAAAAAAAAAACAATTCTCCAATGAGAACCCATGAAGACCAATCAGGTTAACAAGAACAGAAAACCCTCATGGCACCGGAGGGTTAATACAGAAGGTATGTAATAAGAGACCTCATTAGTGAAAGCCTTTCATGATGCTTCCCAGGAAGCCCATATAGCTGACCCAGGTGCCGCTGAGAATGTGACCTTGGCGTGACGGTAAACGGGTAATAAATCCAGCGGCCGCAGGGACACAGTGTGTAGTTTGTGGACAGCCAGGTCAATGAGCAGGCGAGCCATGAATCTAAATTGCATCTGTCTTCGTCTGTCTCCCTCTCTTGTCCCCGCTATAAAATGCATTGAAATAATGGCTTTCCAGTGGCACGGCGAGATAAGAAGCGAGCTCACCTTGCCGTATGTGACACGTCTCGTCTCACATTTTCCCTGTCACTCACCACTCTGCGCTAATGGCTGAATTCAAAGCGTTTGAAGATAATCTGTAAAAAATACCCTAAAGCGGACCATCTTTTGCATGTCAAAGATAAAGCCCAATTAAGATAATGTGGCAGCGCTGAATCAAAAGATGTCCAGCAGTTTTACCACATGAAAGATGAATAATGGGGACACAAAGATAGTGCAGGATTGAGATGAACCACGGTGCCACACAGAGGGGTGAACGGGTCAAACAAACAGCTCTCACCATATGATGTCGTTAACCTCTGGCTCACACTTCTTAAAGGAAGTGGCTGCCATCATGTTAGACTTATTGGCAATAAAACTCCAATCCAATCAGAATTTGACAGAAGCATGAGGGCAGATGCTTATTCATCCGTGCTGACCACATGTTTGTCATACAGGATTTGTCAGTCATTGTGTGGCTAGATCAAGTATTTACAAGCAAAGTTAATTATTATTCTAGCAAGTCTGATGTTTGTTATACAGATGAGGATGGATAATGAGTATATTTTAGGAGGATATTTAGTCATTTGAAGGCCTGAGGAGTTTACATGTCTTCCCTGTGGTTTGATCGCTGAGGCAGTGGGTTGGTTTAATTTCTCCTCCATAGTTTAGCCCTGCAAATCACTGCATCCCTGCGGAGCCACAAATCTGCTCACGCGTGACCTCAGCGTGGCGGAGTAGCAGCGAGATAAATCAAACGAGGCTGTAGTGGATCTCTGTCGCCACCTAGAGGCCACAATGCAAACATTTGTGCCTGTGATCATCCTGACCCGGCTGCAGAGGAGACTTTGCCGACCTTTTAATTAATGTAGTATATTTTATGCATTATTTAGGCTTATTTTCATTTTATTACTTTGTTTTGTAAAATTGTGAATAAAAAAACTTCCAGAAGTACAACATATTTGCTTCCGGTGGACTTCAAAGTTGTCCCCACTCGTCTCCGGCGCGCTGACTGAAGAGAATCCAACATACCCAGCAGCCGAGTCATGTGATTGGTCATGAGGAAGTAAACAGGGAAGAGGAGCTCCACAGAGGCAAGTATATCATCTTATAGTCTTATACTTTTAAAAAAAATCCCTCATTGTTTGAATTCAGACATTAACATGCAAAAAACGTCAGTTGTCCAAATAGTGTTTACAATATTTCACATGTCGTGCGTCTTTCATGCTTAAATGAAAGTAGCTAGCTACAGTTAGCTACATGCTAACGTTAGCTTGGTGGTAGTGGTATAACATATGACTAGATAATAACTAAACTCCGCAAATTATGGTAGTTATTTTCAATGAAAGCGGACGATGTTAACATTTCAGAGATGCAGACAAGACTAAAACAAGTTAAAATGATCGTTATGCGCACTGACTCATTAGAAGTAATATGTTACATATGCTGGACATTTGCTAAAAAATAATGTAATATGCTATTATCTAAGCAGCTTGTGACAAAGCTACTACTGTTTGACTGGATGAGTTTGAGTTATGATAATTTTCCATTTATTTATTTATTTTTCATATATTATTCATTTTAGAACTGATATTGCAGGACTAAACTTAGTGAAGGCTATTGACTCACAGTCATGGAGACATCTCAGTCTGAATAAACACCTGAACTTACCAACTAGACTGCTAACACTAATGAAAATGAATGCATTTCAATATTACATCCCTGCTCTAAATGTTACCTTAATGAAGGCTATGGTGTTGAGCATTTGTTTAAAATAACAGAGAAAGTTGCTGACACAATATTTTTCTAAGGTGTACTCTTTAATTGTATTTCACTCAACTAAATGCTTTATCTTTTTTATCTTGTTTGTCTTTTTTTTTCAGGAATATTTGGATAATTTCATACAAACAAAACGCAGTGTCAACGTGCGCCTGCTCTTACATCCTCCCCCTCCTCCTCCTCTTCCTCCTTCTCCAGCCACTATGGTGGACTTCCTGGCAGAGAACAACCTGTGCGGCCAGGCCATCCTCAGGATAGTTTCCAGAGGAAATGCCATCATCGCCGAGCTCTTGCGCCTCTCTGACTTCGTCCCTCCAGTTTTTAGACTCAAGGACAAAAGTGACCAGCAGAAATATGGTGACATTGTCTGTGACTTCAGCTACTTCAAGGTGAGAATTATAGTAGCACTCTAAACCCTGCAGACTAGGCACACCATGCTTTCCTGTTGCCTTTGATGGGCTGTTGTGACTATTCAAAATATTGTTGCTTTGCATTGTTTCACTGTGTCGGTTCCTCTCCAGGGTCCTGAGTATTACGAGGGGAAGCTGGAAGCCAAACCGGAGCTTCAGGACTTGGACGAAGAGTTTAGAGAGAACAACATTGAGATTCTCTCGAGGTTCTATCTGGCTTTTGAGAGTGTCCACAAATATATAGTTGATCTTAACAGGTAAGACAGGATGGGGTTATTTAGGGCTTTAGTTCACTAAGTCCTTCAGAATACAAAAACACGTGTTCATCCTTTCCCTTTCAAATAAATAAACGTAATCCTTGACCTTGAGGCAGACTCTTTCCCCTTTTTGTAATTTGCAAGTCACAAAACATGATGGAAAAAAAAACTCTGTATAAAAAGTATTGTATTTTTTTCCCTCCTATCCAGATACCTGGATGACCTCTATGAGGGTGTTTATATTCAACAGACCTTGGAGACTGTGCTTCTGAATGAGGATGGGAAACAGCTCCTGGTAGGTAACACGAGCACAAATGAGTTTGTATTATGTGACGCTACAAAGCAAGTTAACCTTACACACAAGATGAGTTAAGTTGCCTGCGTCACTGATTCGCAGATTAACGTGCATGCCCTTAAACGACGCCACGGAACTAACTGAAAAGAGACTACAAAAAGTGATTGTGTTTTCTTTTTCCACCCAGTGTGAAGCTCTCTATCTGTACGGAGTCATGCTGCTGGTTATTGATCAAAAAATTGAAGGGGAGGTCAGAGAGAGGATGCTGGTTTCCTATTACAGATACAGGTGCGCACGTGACTCACACACTCCCACGCATCCATAAGCACTCTTCTTTGTGACTCACATGCTCCATGCACTCAGTTCACCTGTTAGACAGTGAGCTCTCCCACCGCAGAAGTTGAGTCATTTACTGACCTTGTACATACACTATTCAAATGATCAGAATCAGGTGTTCTAATCACTTGGCCTGGCCCCAGGTGTATAAATTCAAGCACTCAGGCATGCAGACTGTGAAACAAGACATTTGTGAAAGAATGGGCCGCTCTCAGGAGCTCAGTGAATTCCAGCGTGGAACTGTCATAGGATGCCACTTGTGCAACAAATCCAGTCGTGAAATTTCCTCGCTCCTAAATATTCCACAGTCAACTGTCAGCTCTATTATAACAAAATGGAAGCGTTTGGGAACAACAGCAACTCAGCCACGAAGTGGTAGGCCACATAAAGTGACGGAGAGGGGTCAGCGGATGCTGAAGCGCATAGTGCAAAGAGGTCGCCGACTTTCTGCACAGTCAATTGCTACAGAGCTACAAACTTCATGTGACCTTCAGATTAGCCCAAGTACAGTACGCAGAGAGCTTCATGGAATGGGTTTCCATGGCCGAGCAGCTGCAGCCAAGCCACACATCACCAAGTGCAATGCAAGGCGTCGGATGCAATGGTGTAAAGCACGCCGCCACTGGCCTCTAGAGCAGTGGAGACGCGTTCTCTGGAGTGATGAATCACGCTTTTCCATCTGGCAATCTGATGGACGAGTCTGGGTTTGGAGGTTGCCAGGAGAACGGTACATTTCAGATTGCATTGTGCCAACTGTGAAATTTGGTGGAGGAGGAATTATGGTATGGGGTTGTTTTTCAGGAGCTGGGCTTGGCCCCTTAGTTCCAGTGAAAGGAACATTGAATGCTTCAGGATACCAAAACATTTTGGACAATTCCATGCTCCCAACCTTGTGGGAACAGTTTGGAGCGGGCCCCTTCCTCTTCCAACATGACTGTGCACCAGTGCACAAAGCAAGGTCCATAAAGACGTGGATGACAGAGTCTGGTGTGGATGAACTTGACTGGCCTGCACAGAGTCCTGACCTGAACCCGATAGAACACCTTTGGGATGAATTAGAGCGGAGACTGAGAGCCAGGCCTTCTCGACCAGGTTACCTCCATTCCAGGTGCACAGATGAACACGCTCACTAAAGCTTTATGCAGAGACGTGCTGAATGGAATAAAACATTTTGTATCACCGTGAATTAACAACACTTTTTCCAAATGTTGGAAGCATTTTTAAGCAGTATTTTTTTCTTTTTTCTTTAGCGCCGCCCGTTCGTCAGGTGACTCCAACCTCGATGACATCTGCAAGCTCTTGCGTAGCACCGGCTACTCCAGCCAGCCCGGAGCTAAAAGACCAGCCAACTACCCAGAGAGCTACTTCCAGAGGGTTCCCATCAGTTCCACTTTCATCAGCATGGTCATTGGGCGGCTGCGCTCAGACGACATCTACAACCAAGTGAGAAACCTTTTGTCAAATACAGTTGATAAACTTAACAAATATTCTCATTATTTGAGCACACATCTGTCCTTGTTTCTACCTCTTACACTTTATATAACACTATCAGTAGAGGGACCTGTGTCAAAAGTCAGCTTATCGTGAAACACTGCAGATATGCCTGTAAACTTGAAAATTTTACCTTAAAAAAAATCTTCATGCATTTTCTCTGAACAATGAATACAAATGATTGTAGAAAACTTCCTCAGACAAAAGCCCTTTTCTCCGCCAGGTTTCTGCTTATCCTCTACCAGAGCATCGTAGCACAGCCTTGGCCAACCAGGCAGCCATGCTCTACGTCTGCCTCTACTTCAGCCCCTCCATACTGCAGACCCAGCAGGCCAAGATGAGGGAGATCGTGGACAAATACTTCCCCGATAACTGGGTAAGACATTTGTTGGAAGGTGGAGTTTTTTTGTCACAGTTATGTTATGTGTTTATGTTAAGTGCTTATGTTGTCTGTCTGCAGGTTATCAGTATCTACATGGGAATCACAGTGAACCTGGTGGAGGCCTGGGAACCATACAAAGCTGCCAAGACCGCTCTCAACTACACACTGGACTCTGCGAACATTAAAGAGCAGGTATTAAAAAATGCATTAGCTTCAATGTCACAGGGTCTTTTGATTCTTTAATCTATATTCCTTCAATAATCTATTTTATGCATGCGAGTACAGACGACTGTGTCCACAGAATTTGTAAGTCAGTCACTGTGACTTCTAAATTAAAAGAAAGGGAGGTGCTCAGAAAGGACATTTTTGAACTTTTTTTTTTGAAAAGACAACTGAAAAATCTTTCATACAGACATTTCCAGTCTTCCTAACAACCTCCTGTAGTGAATGTATGCATATTTAATTGTCCATTAATCATCAGAAGCATATCATCACTATCATCACCGTGTTTAGGCCACTCGGTATGCAGCCAGCATGGAGAGCCTGAGGCCTCAGGTGCAGCAGCTGCTGAAGGAAGGTTTTCTGAGGGAGGAGATCATCCTGGACAACATTCCCAAACTACTCAACTGCCTGAGGGACTGTAACGTCGCCATTCGCTGGCTGATGCTGCACTCTGCAGAGTCAGGTGAGGATACTGAGCAGATTATTCCTTTAAATACCTCAATGTAAAGTAAATACTAAAGTGTGTGTGTGAGATTTTAACTGATATTCAAACACGTTAAAGTCAAGGAATACGAAAAAATGAGTAGTTAGTTTTCACATTTTCTGTATTAGTTGAATGAATGAATGAGAGGTTGCTTACTCAGTGTGTTTCTCTATGTTCCTATAGGCCAAACTTGGCCTTCTACTGTAGGAAAGTGATTTACAATTTACTGAAACATCTTGTGTCTTGTAGCCTATGATCTAAACAACAAGCGACTGCGTCAGATCAAGGATCAAGTGCTCAACGACAAGTACAACCCCAAGATCCTGTTCCAGCTGCTGCTCGACACTGCTCAGTTTGAGTTCACACTCAAAGAGGTGACACTCTTTCATCAATAACATCTATGATGGTGGAAAAATATGGACGAGAGAGCTTTTAGTATGGGAGAAGTTAACGGAAATTGTTATTTGATGAGTGTTAAATCAATATTCCTCACACTGTGCTTCTCATTAGGTGTGTCCTCCTTGTTGCTTATTAGCATACAGTGTAACAGCATATGGTTAGCCAGTCTATCATTAGGAGGGGACAAAAATTTAACTTTCTAATTACACATCTCATCTGGCTAATCCTTCCTTGCCGACTTAGCATCTGCGCTGTCCTTCTTCCAGATGTTCAAGCAGATGCTGTCAGAGAAGCAGATCAAGTGGGAGAGCTACAAGAAGGAGGGGTCTGAGAGAATGACTGAGCTGGCCGAAGTCTTCTCCGGTGTCAAACCTCTCACCAGGGTAGAGAAAAATGGTGAGTCACGCTGCCTGGCCAGAGGGAGGTGAAGGATTACGCACAGAAAACAAGTGGTTTTGACCACAGGAGCTGCAGCCATGTACCGTTTTATACCTTGACTGGCATGGATTACTTTAGTGCACAAAAGCTTGAACATACCTCAAATGTTCATGTTCAGAGAGGCAGGGAAACATGAAGGTACACAAGCAGAGAGAGAAAGAGGCGGATTAAAATTACATCAGTCATACTTACATTTTACTCTAACAGATAAACACATGTGGCTAAACCATCACTTCTGAACACACTTTGATAACATTTTGTTCCTTCCACTTGTACAAATCCTTCACAGAGAATTTACAGGCCTGGTTCAGGGAGATCTCAAAGCAGATTGAGTCTTTGAACTACGAGGACTCCACGGCTGCTGGGAGGAAGACAGTTCAGCTGATTCAGGCTCTCGTTGAGGTGAGCAGGATGATTTTATTTCACCGTGGCGTTTCACTTTCATATTACTTCAGTTTAAACTAAAGGTGTAAACACTCGGATTTGACCGCAGAGGGGCACTTTGTCTCATGTAGAGTTAATAAATAAAAAATCAAAGAATAATGTTTCACAATGGCAGCAAACGAAATTGAACTGTTATTAAATATATATAAACAGAAATAAGAGCGCATAGTAGAAATGTGGTGTTGGCCTCATTTTCTCCTGTATGTCTCTATGTTCCCCAAATATGTGTGTCTATAAAATGCTTTCCTCTCGGTCTTCAGGTCCAGGAGTTCCACCAGCTTGAGTCCAACCTGCAGGTCTGTCAGTTTTTGGCCGACACCAGGAAGTTCCTGCACCAGATGATCCGCACCATCAATATCAAAGAAGAAGTCCTAATCACCATGCAGATAGTCGGAGACCTGTCTTACGCCTGGCAGATAATTGACAGGTATTTACATGCTGAGAAACAGATAAATCAGTCTTTATACGTAATGCTCACCATATAGAAGATTAATTCGCATGGTGTCATACGTACAAGTTTGAATGCCTAACGAATAGCATATTGTCTGGCATATTTTTTGCCATCGTTGCTTAAAAGCTCTTCACTACTATGAAGATAGTTACAGCCACCAAACTGGTACACATTCTGCTTAGCTTTCTGTATTGTACACCATCAGAAAGGCCACAGAGCTGCTTTGACTTTGATATAACTCACTCATGATTTATCTGTGTAATAGATTTCACCAGTTTCACCTGGCTCATGTTTTATTCCCTTCTGCAGCTTTACATCTATTATGCAGGAGAGCATCCGAGTCAACCCATCCATGGTCACCAAGCTGAGAGCTACATTTCTGAAGGTGTGTTCAACACGCGCTTACGCTGTTAAAAGAATAATAAGAATTAATAAATGATTTCCCATAACTGGGTTTTTATATGAAATATTCCTTGTGATTTTAAAACTATTATTTTGTGTTTGTGTGACCAGCTGGCATCTGCACTGGATCTTCCATTGCTGCGTATCAACCAGGCCAATAGTGCTGACCTGCTGAGTGTTTCGCAGTTTTATTCTGGAGAGTTGGTGGCTTATGTCAGAAAGGTACAGTAAGATGCAGTATTGTTTGCACCTGAGATCTTAAAAAACTGTTTCTGATGAACCTCATTTTGTAAATTGAATTGCCGGTTTAGACTTCTGCGTCGTTTTGACAGCATAGCAACGACAGCGACGCGGAGCCCTAGCGCGGTAGCTGATGTACATCTCCCCAAAAATGTAATTATGCGATGCAAAATGCAAGAGCTGTGATTGGTCTGCTTGGTAGTAGCGCGTTTCAGAGATACAGACATTTGTGTGACTCATCTTCAGTAAAAAAAAATAACTTGACTAACCGACTAGTGTTTGGGGGGCGTTTTTACCAGACTGACGAGGTGCAACTATGAATGGACATTGGTATAGGCTAAGTGTGTAGGTTACGGCGTCTGTGTCCCGCAGTACTCTAAAAGAGCCTTAGGAAATGAGCTCTGCGTGCTGCCCATTGTTGTACAGTGTCTGTGCAATAGCAGCTACAATAATGATTAATTTACCAGAACCATTTGTTTAGTTAATTTTGCCCGAAACTAGTAATTAATGGATGTGCACCTTTAGATTGCAGCTGCATGCTGTGTGACTAGACCTTTCATCATGTACCATCTGCGTTTTAGGACCAATCTCAATCACCCTGCCTTAAAAATCCCTGGAACTACATGAGATTTATATTGAAATTCAATGGGTGTCTTTTATCTTCTGGCTTCCAGGTGCTGCAAATTATCCCTGAGAGCATGTTCACCTCCCTGGCCAAAATCATCAAACTTCAGATCCATGACATAATGGAGGTGCCCACTCGGCTGGATAAGGACAAGCTGAAGGACTACTCCCAGTTGGGGGCTCGCTATGAAGTAAAACTACTCTTGTGGTTGACTCCTGCTTCTTGAGCATTGTTCAGATTGTTGCTGAGGCAAAGAATAATAACACACAAAAAAAAAATCCAGATATTTTATCAAAAAAGAGGAAAATAGATGAGAGGCCTCATGCTTTTCTGTTTTGATGTCAACTCATCTGCTGTATTCTCTGCATTTCTGAGTAGTTTTCAATCCTACCCCGCAGCTTTTGATGTGAAATACAAATGAGGAATGAAAGCTTGATGTGGAGACAGATTGTGCTGAGAAGGCTTACTTGAACTGCATTAATTAGAATTTGGACTACTGAAGTTGGATTTTCATTTTTGTACGGCTTAATTTGAAATGCGGTCGAACATCTTAAAACGATTCGATTTTAAAGTTAGTATGCAAATACCTCTTTTTATAATATTATTGTTGACTACCCTTAAAGTAGTTTATCCCAATATATTCTTATTAACCCTTTAGAAAAAGACTGATTTACTTTTCATGGAGAAACTAAGCTTGATTTTCATGGATTAATGAATTTACCATACATGGTTCCTTGCCCTCAAATGGTAAACAACTGTAAACATGTATTTAGAGCATTAGAACATCAGTGCTGATTCAGGCTCTTGTCAACATACACATTATCACATTAGACAACATAAAGGCACTTCTTCGTGGTACCTAATAAAGCAGTTAAGCTCTGTGTTCATGCAGAGGTGGACCTTGCAGACCACAATGATTTGACAAGAGAATGCTGTATTGAACATTGTTGATGGTTCCTTGCTCCATGAAGGGTTAAATTTATTCATTTAATTTTCTGTGGATTCTGCCTGGCTTTTCTGTGCCTAAACATCCTTTTACTTCATGTGGTTGCAGGTGGCAAAACTCACTCACGACATATCTATTTTCACTGAGGGCATCTTGATGATGAAGACTACTCTAGTTGGGATCATTAAGGTAAATGCTGTGATAAAGTTATTTGGAGTTTGGAGACAGATTTCTGTCTACGTTGTTAGCAGCACATTTTTTTCCAGTGTTTGGTTCTGGCCCGGTACAGGTTGCGTTATTAACATGCTGTGATGTTGTAGGTGGATCCTAAGCAGCTCCTGGAGGATGGCATCAGGAAGGAGCTGGTGAAAAGGGTTGCTTATGCTTTGCATAAAGGCTTAATCTTCAACCCCAAGGCTAAGGTGAGACATCAGATCAACTGCTGATAGCTGTATGTGTATTTTAAAACATTATCAATGTTATTGGCACCAACAACTAAGACCATATTCTCATTGGCTCATTATTTATAACCTGAAATATAAAACATGAGACTAAACCAGATTATAACTTCCGACTCTTTCAGTCCAGTGAACTGATGCCTAAGCTGAAGGAGATGGCAGCCACCATGGACGGCTTCTACAGGTCGTTTGAGTACATCCAGGACTACGTCAGCATTTATGGCCTTAAGATCTGGCAGGAGGAAGTGTCCCGCATTATCAACTACAATGTGGAACAGGAGTGCAACAGTTTTCTCAGGACCAAGGTCTGGATGAACACCATTTGCATGCTGTGTGCAGTTTTTGTGAACAGGCCTGAATAATTAATGCACCTTTCATCAAAGTGTAATCAGAAGGAAATGCTCTGGCTGATTGGCTGGTTATCACTAACAAGAATTGGCTTGTTCTTTGTTTGCTTTTAGATCCAGGATTGGCAGAGTGTGCACCAGTCCACCCACATTCCTATTCCTAAGTTTCCCCCTGTGGACGAGTCTGCCACGTTCATTGGCCGTCTCTGCAGAGAGATCCTCCGAATCACTGATCCAAAGTATGTTGGAAGGCCTCGTTCCTGAAACAATACTGAAAGAACAACTAAACTTGAACCTGAAAATGGAGATCACATACTGTACATAGGTACCAAATCTAACCTGAGAAACGTTTTCATACAGGGTGACATGTTACATTGATCAGATGAACACCTGGTACGACATTAAGAGCCACCAGGAGGTGACCAACAACAGGTTGTTCTCGGAGATCCAGAACACTCTGGGTACATTTGGCCTCAATGGATTGGACCGCCTGCTCTGCTTCATGATTGTCAAGGAACTTCAGGTAATCAGCTAAAACCTTTTGATCATATCTTCAGCGTACATAGTGCTTTTACCTGAGTATATTTTCCACCTGTTTGCATCATCAGAACTTCCTGACGATGGTTCAGAAGAACATCCTGAAGGACAAAGCTGTGGTGGATGTCTTCAAATCCATGCTGGGTGCTGTCAACCCAATCCAAGGCATTGTTGGTGAGTACATGAAATCTGTAATAATGATCTGATGTGTTATATTCTTTGTACACACGTTCATTGTTTGTTGTTGCTGTAGCCAATTCCAGCAAAGTGTACAGCAGTGCTGTGGCCAAGTCCCAGAAGATCTGGGGTGGATACCTGGAAGCAATCATGAAGGTACAGGTCCATGTTGTTCTCCTGTGCAAATTTGCCATAAAGAGAAGATTATATTGACATAATGGAAGAGCCTGTGTGTTTTTTTTAGGTTGGTCAGATGCAGATTCTCAGACAGCAGATTGCAAATGAACTAAACTACTCCTGCAAGTTTGACTCCAAGCATCTGGCTGCTGCCCTGGAAAACATCAACAAGTCAGTCAAGTCTTAGGAATATCTCTATATTACAGTGTCTTTTTTTGTTGGTTTTATTGTTTTATTTTCATTGTATGCTGCTGTTTATCATGGTTTATCAGCTGAAACACAAGACTACTAAATTGCTGTTGGCATTCAAGAGAAGATATTTGACTTTTCTATACATGTAGAACAATGACAAGCTAATTGTTTTCTTTTTTTCCTTGCCAGGTCTCTGCTGGCAGACATTGAGGCCCACTACCAGGACCCATCCCTGCCCTACCCTAAGGAGGACAACACTCTTCTGTATGAGATCACTGCCTACCTGGAGGCCGCCGGCATTCACAACCCACTCAACAAGGTTTGAATTTCATGTGTATTGCTATTAACATAAATATATAGCCTTGTTCTGATCTCACATTGTACTTAGAGTCAAACTTATTCATTCTCTGTTTATGCTTCACTCAGATCTACATTACCACAAAGCGCCTCCCTTACTTCCCCATCATCAACTTCTTGTTTATTATTGCTCAGCTACCTAAACTTCAGTACAGCAAAAACCAAGGTGGGTTTATTTTCTTTCATTGTTTAAACCTTTGCTGCATCATATGTCTTATCTTAAACTGACTGGGAACTGTTTTGTGTTTTTGCCAGGAATGACCTGCAGGAAAGCAACAGACCCAGTTGACTGGCCTCCTCTGGTGCTCGGCCTGCTCACCCTGCTCAAGCAGTTCCACTCCAGATACACACAGCAGTTCTTGGCCCTCATTGGCCAGTTCATCCGCTCCATCATGGAGCAGTGCACAAGGTAAGAAATGAAACTTGTTTTTGATATCAGTCATCTTGAGTCTTATTGCTGGATGCTAAACGCACATAGCTCACAAACTTAAATGTGTGTTTCCATTTGATCCCATTGTAGTCAGAAAATCCCTGACATGCCTTCTGATGTGGTGGGGGCTCTGATGTTCCTTGAAGACTATGTGAAGTACACAAAACTGTCACGGAAGGTGGGACAACTTTCACATACTAATAAATACAGATGCTGTATAAGATTATTTTTCTAATTTATTATATTTAGAATATGTTACATATTCAGTTCTAATGCCCTGTAGCTGTGAGATAATACAAAGCAAACTGTATAATAAGACTCAATTATAAATGTTTTTAATCTATATATCTTGTAAACCTCTATCTTCTGTGTGATAGTAACCCATATTTCTCTTCATTTCTTTCTGTTTTCTGAAGGTGGCTGAAGCTCACGTGCCCAGTTTCATCTTTGACGAGTTCCGAACAATACTGTGAAGATCTGGATGAAGCGTTTCATCTGAGAATGTTGTTTTTGTTGCCATGGGCTGTTTTTTTTCCCCCACAGTAGACATTTTGACTGGTTTTAAGGAAAGCACAGGTGTTACCAGTGACGGTAACAATTGCTTTGTTCAAGTAAGCTGGGGCAGAGAGTCAGTGTGCACTAAACTAACAAAAGTAGCTAAATGGAATTCAGCCATTGTTACTTTGATTGTCTGTGCTTTTTCTACAGTGTCAGGTCAGATGTGGGGCCTGTTGAACTGGTTACTTGCATTTCGTTGTTTAGACTATTAATGTGTTGCACTAATAATAGATTGTACATAATTACCTTGCCAAATTTGTCTACTACCACTCTGTGCCATTTCTAAATGAAACTCATTAATAAACACACTTGTTCATTAAAAAACTATGTTGTTATTCTTTAGTTTGTGAATCTTTTGATGAGGGCTTTTACTTTGAAAAGCACAGCCGGAAATAAGAAGTACCGGTGTATTTTGTTTTTCCGCGGGTGATTAGTTTGGTTTAGGGTAGCGCAAGTGTATTTTTATTTTACCTGGCAACTTTATAATACTATTTGAAATAGGCCTAGTTATTAAGACCCTGCTACTTTATATCTACGCTATAAGTCGTCAGTTTGCTAGCTCAGCTAACAAGAGCGGAAGTATGCTAGGTCAAGTTAGCAAGTAATGCTAACCTAACGTTCAAGCTAGTCAACTTTAGGTTGTGTTTGTCGTGTTTGTAGTTTAGGAGGACTCGAGTTAGCCACCATAATGTCTCTGACCGCTGTTAACGGAACACTGTCGAGCTTGAAATCCTGCCAGGCGGACATCGGGACAGGAATGGACATAGTGACAGATGTGGCTATGGACCTGGCGGAAGCTCAGGGTAAATATCACAAAGTGTCAAAAGATGTTCGTCTCCCCTCACTTGTCAGCCAGGAATATTTCTAGATAGCCTTCTTTTGTTAATTGTATTGACTTAATAAGTGTGTTATTAGTGGTGGAAATTAGTAGTAAGTCTACAATTCAGAGGAAAGTACTGAACTTTTCTGCTTCTAAAATGAAACTTGATCAGTTTGCACTTGTCATGCTTTGCTAGTGATAGCAATGAATTAAATTAACCATAGATGAGTACTTAGTATTAGTTGCAGGGATCATTCTGCATCATAATTAGATAAATTACGCATTTAGCACACATTTATAATATATCTGTTAATATTGAAGTATGTTTACATCATTTGAACACTTCCCATATTGTCTTTAAGGTGCAGATGAAGAGCTGAACCCTGGCATCAAAGAGATGGAGGCCATGATCCTGGAGTGTGCCAGGCTGGACAGAGAGATCAACCACTTTGTTGATGTAGTGCAACAAGTCACAGCTGAGGTGAGAGAAGTCCGGCTTTGTCTGATCACCCACATGTTAACCTCCCTTCTAAAAGAAGGAAAAGAGGACTTAAATAAATAAAATGTTTGATTCTCTGAAAGGTGATTTAGTACTCATTGTGCATCTTGGTATAGATTTAGCTATAGATAAGGGTAAGCACTGAACTTGCTTAATTGTAAAGGACAAGAAAGTACTCCAACACACCTTCATTTTACCTTTTGTGATTTCTTTTACTGTAGGTTAGCGCACAGCAGCCAGAGGCCATGTTCAGCATGTCGGACAATGTAAAGCAGCAGTTCACAGAAAGACTCGCCAGGCTCTCTGATGCTGAATTGCACAATCACCAGAAAGTAGTGACCTTCAAGGAAAGCATCAAGAACTCTTTCATGCAAGGTGAGGCCCGTGGCGAGACGTGGCTCAGACTGAGACGCAAATGCATTCACGACTTACAAAAGGTTTTTAATAATAGCCACAGGAGGACTTCTTAGCTGAGGAGATTGACAACTCTTAAGTCATGTCCCCTTTTTCAAGTTAATTAGCTTAATTTTAAACACGGGCCTTTTTTTGTTTACTGTAGAATAATTACGTTTGTCAGTCAGCCTGTTATTTTCAGCTTCTTCACTGTTGTCCTCATTACAGGCACGATTAATAAGGTGGCCTCCCACAGACATTCCCACGCTTTTTAGGCTCTCTGTAGACGTTGGAAGCTAAATCTAATCACGGGTGATGTTATTTTCAGAGGCTGACTCATTCCTAAAAATGATATTGCAACGAATGTGAGAAAACATAATTGTGGTGTGAACTCTGTGCACTGAGGTGATTATATGTGAACAGCTCATATAGTGGGAATGTGAAGGCTTTTCCTATTGAATGATCTCTCATCGAACGAAGAAACTATCACGTTCATGTTTCTGTAGAGGAATCATTTTTGAAGATTGCAGCATTTTTTAATATAGTTGAAGAAGGTAATCTGTTTATTTTACTTTAATACCTTGGGCACAGGATGACCTTTTGTGTTGTTCACCTGCTGTAGCTGTGCACGGGCAACAACAATAGATATTGTGAAATTTAAGTAGGACTATAAAAGAGGAAATTATTTTATGTGTGGTTGTGTAAGATGCTAACTGTGCATTCAACTTTTGTCCTTGCACGTAGACATCTGTTGGTTTAAGTGATCACTCAGCAGTACAGTGACGTTTTAAACACCTGGTCATCAAGGAAACATCTCCAGAAGCATCTCCTCTGAGGTGTACCAACAAAAGTGTTAAGGGCGGCCCTGTTTCTGGTTCTGATAGTAAGATAGGCTGCAGGCTAGTCAGGATGCTATGTCCACTATGTGTAGCACATACAATGGGAATGTTCATATCAAATTTGTAGTATGAAGCAACGGAAGAAGGTGGCCTGGTACGATGAATCACGTTTTGTGTGTGTGTGTGTATCCCTTCGCTGGGTAACATATGGCACCAGGATGCAAGAAACACCCTCTTGCTGTTTCCATGGGGGTGTGCTTACTCTACAGCAATGTTTAGGTGATCATAAATATAGAAGTAACATCCACTTAAATCCAAGACCCAGGTTTAACATTGTTGAAATTCTCAGCGTTATTCACCTCACCGGTTGTGTGGCTGTGTGTCTTAATCCAGAGTAAGCGTTTGGTGGTAAAGAGTGCGGATTTAGATAATTTTTGCGGGAAAATATATATATATTTTAAATCCTTTATTAACAAGATTATTTATGAATATTTCAAATATGTTCCTAAATCCAGTACATGTCATTTCATCCAAACCCACACTGCATATTTTCCTGCCATCTTTTCAAAGATTCAGTTCATCATATATCAGCCGTGATTGGACATTTGGAAACAAACTGAGTGTATGTCGTGTCTTTAGCCAACAAAGAGTCAGCAGAGAACATGGAGCAGCTAGACGAGGACATCGCCGTTACACAGAGCCAAGACAACTTCACCTGCCCACTCACTCAGGTACATTATTCTGTGATTCTGGTGTGTGCTTGTGTTTATTTTAAACTTCAAATCTATTCATGCTGTCACATATTCCTCTAGCGGTTACTCTGGCACTGTTCAGTCCAAGAACAAATAGTTGATGAAGTGAAAAGGAATCTAAATACCTTAAGCACATATCAGCGTGCTGCAGTTAAACACTAGTGTACTCTCTGGGCTCTAGGCAACTCATTTAACTTTGTACATTTTATCTAGTTAGACACCAGAGCTGAGTGCAGCCCAGTTGTTTTTAATCAAACCATTTAAAATAAAAATAGATCGTTTTAGCTGATGATCAACGAATCAACTGAAATAGAACAAACTGCAAAATACAGTTTATCTGCAGCCATTATAGATGACTCTGACAAATGCTGTTTCTATTTCGAAACATTTCCTTTTTCGTGTCTAATCTCTGATCAAGATAATGAATTCGCCTCGGCATCAGAAAAACACAGAGAACCATCTTGATACTGGTATATTCGGTGTGTGTGTTTTCATTAATCTTCTCTGTTCAAGGTGGAAATGGTGAACCCGGTGAAGAACAAGAAGTGTAACCACCACTATGATGAAGAGGCCATACAGGGCCTGATCAAGAAAAGACTGAGCCAGAAAAAGAAATGCTGGTAAGAAACTCTCCCTGGGAGAACTGTTAGAAAGTTGTAGCAGTAAACAACTCTGCAGGCTGGACCGGGACCGGCACACTTCCTTAACTCACAGCTTCTTTATTTCACTGCTTTGATGTTGGAATTTAATTAAAAGTTGGCTGCTCCTGGAGGAAAACTGATGAAATTCCAGTTTTGTTGTCAAAGAAACTTACCTATTGTCTTGAGTCCTGACTGCGGTCACTGTGCTCAGGTATAGAAGCCATGTCATTTATTATTATTATTATTTTTAATTAGGTGAAATACTTTCTTTTATATACAGTGCACACAGCAATCAGCTCCAGCATCAGTAAGTCTGAGTGTGACTCATCAGGGAATGGACACAGGCCTTGTGAGGGTGTCCTGTGGTGTCTGGCACCAGGACATTGGTAGTGGGAGCCTTTTGGTCCTGTGGGTAGAAGGGATCTGTGGCTAGTCCTTTTTGTGGTGTGGCAGGCTGCATTGTCCTGCCGTGTCGGGCTGCTGGAGTCAGGGAGTGTCGTTGCTATGGTGCATATCTAAGTAACATCCAAATGAATGCCATGACCAAATATTTGCTTCACAATGAGAACATCAGTGTTATGCACGTCTCCTGTCACTGGGTTTCAGTATTGTGGCTGATGTTACAATGTTGAAGCAATAATAATAATAATAATAATAATGAAGCAAATGTGTATAAAAAATATTCACTGTGATACTCTGAAGGCTTATCTCTATTTTTGTGCCGAGTTAACGTTAGCTCAGCACAGCATGCCTACAAAGTCATAGAGAGGACTTCTTGATTCATGCATGTACACGTCCTCACAGAACCGTCGACTAATGAGCAACATACAAATAATTCCTATTCGGTCACACAGTAATGAGGGTTATATTTATTATACAGAGAGATCCTTAAAGCAACAGGAACCAGAACTGCTTGTTTTAGGCAGTGAATGAACTGAGGGGCTGCATAAAGGGCCAGTGTAGAATAAATAATAATTTTCTTGAGTTGTGGATCATGCACGGCACAATAAAATATACACAGATGGACGATAAACACAGCGTTTAACTAGTGAGTGGCACAAATACACAAAAAATTAAAACAAAAAGAAAGCAAACTTGATCATGCTCTCATCAGTGTTTCTCTCTCCTTATTTTCTCTGTCCTCTAGCTGCCCTGTGGTTGGCTGTGGGAACACAGACGTGAAACAGTCGGACCTCGTTCCTGATCAGATGCTGAGGAGAAAGATCCAGACGCTAAAAAGGCAGAACAGGACATAGTAACGAGCATCATCAGTAATGTTCTCACGTTGCTAGTCAGTGTTGTTTTGTAATTGTTTTTTTATTCTATTTTTAAATCTCAGAGTTTTGAGGTGACAACTTTTCATCTGGAGCATTTTTGTTAACTCCTGTTTAGTTCAATAAAAACAAAAGCTGATTATTTAAATAGTGTGTTGTCTGCCTGATGCAGTAAGGTGACAGAACCACAAGAGGGCAGCGTTTGCTCAGAGTCAGTGCACAGGGAATGAACTCCATGGCTCTGTATTAGAACTAAAACCCCACCATCAGGTACATTAAGCCACTTTATTTACAGGAGTTGCTCATTTTAGTATTTGTGAGTCAGTGCTACTTATATAAATAAATATATACATACACAACCAATAATATTAGAAATGTACTTTGCAGATGAAGACATTTATTTCTAATTAAAAACACAACACCTGGGCAAAAAAAAAGCCATAAACAAACACTTCTTTAACTTCTTTGCAAATGCACTTATGCGATTAAACCTCTCCCTGCCTCCTCTTGTAAAGGGTCTTTGTTCCTAAGCGAAACAAACACGGGCTGTGTTGAGATGAAACTAGGTGAAGCTAATCTTTTAATAACCTTGCATCAGACATTTTTTAAAAATCTCTAATTGCGCTTTCCCTCCAATGAGTGCGTCACGCAGCACTAAGAGCATTTCGCCAATGAAGATATTAACTGGCAACAAACGCCGTGGCTAATCCATTTCTCCGCTCTGCTTCGGTTTGAATTGCCGTTCTGCGAGTCCTGTCGTGTTTACTGCAAAACATGTAAAATCACCGGTAGCTTCTCGGTTCAGTTCGTGGAAAGTGCACCGCCACCATTGCTTTCACCGTAGCACAGGCAAGGCCATTAAGCGTTTTCTTTGGAGGGAAGCAGGAATTGAATCACTATATTGTATGTACACGCGTTACTGTGTGTCGGGGGGAATCAATTCCTCATAGTTGTTTGCTTATTTCTGGTTATGTTTGATGTGGAATTCACATTCATCTCTTCAAAAGCTCCACAAAGCAGGTGTAATAGCTGCCTGAGACACTGTGAGCCTGGATATCTGGCTTGTGCACCGAGGGTTTTACCTTCAGATGGCAGGGAACTGAGCATATTCTCAACTCTTGGCACAGGAGTCTTGGCCAAAGGAAGTGCAAGAGCGGGGTGGAGACGAAGGAGAGGGCAGCGCTTCAGAATTTGAGTTTGATCTCTTAGTCCAAACAGTTTGACGTCACCAAAAAGTTGCCTGAGTTTCTCGTGCTTGTGATTGCCGTGAATACTTCTGCCTCCAAATAAAACGGCTCATTTATGGCAGAGTTTAGTCGTCAAAGACTTCAAGTGTACAATGTTCCTGCACAGACTCTTGGGACACTTATCTGTGAATAGATCTTTGTGGCTCAAGATATTTACAGGCAAGATGTCAAGATCCTGTACAAAGTAGATTTTCTTTTTCTCTCTTTGAGCAAAATCTTAAAAAAAACATCTCTAAAATCTGTTGGGATTATACAAAGTTGTGTTTGGCTTTTTTGATATGACATGACCTGAATATTAATGACACGCTACAAACAAATAAAATGCTGTTTTGCTGCACATTTGATATCATCTTATAAACCAGTTTTGACCCAGAAGCTTCTGCTTGAAAGAGTAAAGAGAATCTAGTCTAAATCGGTGGTGTTTCTCAGGTGTTTAGAACCATAATCCCCGCGTTACATCATGTCTGTGATCTGGATCTGCTATGAACCTAAAGAAACAAAGCTGAAACAAAGGCAACTGGACATGTTGGGGTTTTCTTGAAGACGTTTCCCCCACCCACACATCCAAGCTGCTTCTTCGGTTCTTAGGGTTTTTAAGGGCGGTGCCCACCTGAAACTCACATGACAATGGTCTGATAGCAACCAGATTCTCTACTGGTGTTACATCATGGTTTACGTTGCCTTGTAGGTTTACCCCAAATTATTTTTGTGGCGTAAGGTTTGTCTGGAGTCACTGCCTTGAGAACTTATTATGCTCTGGCAAAGATGTGCCAGGTCAGTCTAGTTGTTTGGGTGGGCTTCATACAGTGATGGACAGAAGAGTATCATAGTAGTCATACTATACATGTCATCTGATTGGAGAAATGTAAAATGTTCACGGTTCTCCTTGGACCCAAATAAACACAGAAACTGGTACAATATACTCTGAAAGTGTTGGATAAACTCTAAAGTTTGCAGTGTAGTAGTGCTGAAATAATTAATGATTAACAGGCACACAGATCAACTATGACATATTTAGGGGTAGGGTTAAGTTTGTTTTGTTGTGTAAATCCTCATGAAGTGGGGAAGAGTTTAAGAAGCTGTATCACAGAGTCTAAATAGTCGTTTATGTCCAAATCATTTTATTTGCGCCTCCTTTCTCACTCTTGAATTGCAACTTGGCTACATGTTATTCCATATCCACTAAAGCTGTCCAAACTTTATTATGATTTCTTTATATCTTTTATATTCTAAATTTGTGCTTCACTGATTTAAATATATACTAGTAATATAATTCTTCTTGATCTTTCGGGATCACCCTTTGGAATTTGATAATGATTTCTGTGTGTATAACATGGAGCAGAATCCATGACACACATTAAACTAATGTAGATTGAATTGATGATTTAATGACAGTAGATAAATAAACACATAATAGCTCGTACAAATCCACCTCCAGCGGGAGTTGGTGCATTTTTTCTCATTATTTTAATTGATTAGGAAATCAATAAAGGAAAAACGCGTACTGTCGCTTTAAATGACAACACCTCCCAGCAGTCGCCGGATCGCCGAATATCTCTGCAACAAACACCGTGGTTCATACTTCAGACAGCCTCCACAGCAGAGCAAAGCACACACGGCAGCAGCCTACCGTACAGGAAGGAGGGCGGCTGCCAGCGCAGTCTGAAATCCTGTTGATTTTTACCGATGTGACAACAGAGGAGTGTGGGAAAGCTGCAGCTGCTGATACGCGCTCAACTGCAGGTGAGTTTACTGTCACTGACCTCTGGGAAATTAGTATTTCTGGAGAGACTGGGGAACACTGACACTGACACGACAGCGGCAGTGTGGGTGAGACACAGCACCCAGGCGGTGAAAAGTTAAATTGTCCTGTTAGTTACGTGGAAACTGAGCCAACAGGTGAGTCAGGTCACACCTGTTGGGAATGTATAGTAAGCGTTAGAGTTGGATTCGCAGACAGGCCCGGGCTCCGATCTCACTCTTGTCTGTTTTCCACACAGATCTGCGCAGTTGTAGTTCATTTTGGGGAGCAGAGCCCGCAGCTGGACATGGATTACTGGTGCCCGTCTCCACCGTTCTGGATTTAGTTCGGACAGCCCCGCGCCTCCTTCCGTCTCCTCCCCGGAGAAGTGAGAGCGCCGCCGAGAACAGGTGGATCCTGTTTCTGTGTTTAGCTTAGTCCTTAGTCATCCGCCTTCTACATTTATGGGGAACCAGGTGGAGAAACTAACACATTTGAATTACGCAGAGGTGCCGACCTCGGACCCGAATGGGTTCGACCCGGATGACGACGGACCGCGGATCGGCGTCTCTTATATTTTCTCCAACGACGACGACGACGACCAGGACGACAATTTGGATCACTTCCCGCCGGACAGCCGCCCGACAAACCATGAAGAGAAGCCATTTGACCCGCAGGACGAGCTGGAGTGCGCGATTTACTACAGAGAGGAGAGCGTGTACGAGAGAAGTCAAGGAGCCGAGACTTACTCCGCGGAAAGTCTCCTGAACAAGTGCAGACCCGGAGACCTGCTGGAGTTTGTGGCCACTGGACAGTATCCACACTGGGCTGTTTACGTCGGGGACTTCCAGGTGGTTCACTTGCACCGAGCTGAGATAAAAAACAACTTTCTCACCGATGTGAGCCAGGGCAAAAAAGGCAGGATAGTGAACGGCCTCTACAGGTACCGCGCGCTTCCGCCGGAGGTGATCGTGCGCAACGCCCTGGACCACGTTGGGTCGAGAGACAGAGAGCTGTACTGGAGAAACTCGGAGTGCTTTGCCGCCTGGTGCCGTTTTGGCAAACGGGAGTTCAAAATCGGAGGGGAGATACGGATTGGAAAGCAGCCATACAGGTTAAAACTCCTCTTTTCAGAGAAGAAGAGTCACGTCCTGGAGTTTCAAAGCCTGGAGGACGTGATCATGGAAAAGAGGAGGAACGATCAGATCGGCAAAGATGCTGTGATGCAAGAGCTGGCCAGCCACTTGAATGCAACACATGAAATCAAAGAGGAGCATTTTGTCAACTGATCTGAAGGAGATGCTCGATGGAAATACACAGCTGTGTGCTCAGAAAGAAGTGTTAACGAGCTTTGTCTATGAGCTTGCGTAAATGTGCCAACAAACGCGCGTATTCAGAAGGAGTTTAAAGTTTATTTTAAGAGTCTTTCCCTCCAAACTGAGAGGAAAAGCCCTGGCATATGGGATAACACTTGTACCATTCAAAAGTGCATTAGGAAAAAAAAAAAGGATCACAAGGGCCAAGACAAAATTTCCATACGTTAATTTGCATTGAAAACAAGTGAAAATTACGCACCCCAGTGGCTGATTTCCTTTTACACTCTCAACCCGAGATTTAGTGACTCCTTGTGAAGGATATGTGTGCATCCGAGCTGCACCTGCACTCTGATCATTCGGGTATGAAGTCAGGATTTAATTGCCCATGATTATTTTTCTAATCCAATGAATCTTTGCACAGAGGAGCAGAACCTCTCCTTGAACTTCTGCCTGAGGAGAGTGCTGCACAACTCAGGTGTTGGAGACCAGTGACGGAGTGGAAGAGAGACGACTGCTTGCGTCTCAACCTGGAGGAGTCCCGTCTGTTGCTTTATATCCAATCATCACACAGCTTTACCTACTCAGAGTACTCTGTGGACTCCGTTCATAGCCATGACTGTGCACTTTTATTGATTCACCCCTTTCAACAGTTTATTTTTTTGGAGAAAAAAAAAAGATGTTTGTATGAAGGATTATGGAAATAAATATATATTTGAAGAGTAAAGTTTATTTATTTTTCCTTTTTAGCCCGACGTTGTGTCTGACCTTTAAATGTTTTGTGGGGGTGTTGGTGCAGTGTTAGCCTAATCAATAATTTCAGAGCGTGAACCTCAGGAAAAGTAGAAGATATTCTGTATTCAAAGCAAACACAGCACCTTAAACTCCAGCATTGTTCCGCACTCCACAGATGATTTGAAGGCTGCTGCACTCCGGCCATTTCAATCCAAGTTCACACCCTGAAAGAGCCCCGTAAGATTTCTGAAAGTTTAGCCACGGGCTAAAAATGTTCTTCAGTCGCATTTGGCTTTCCTTCCTTTCACTCGCTTTTTCTTTTTTGAAGTTTAGGGCAAAGGTGGCGTTTCCTTTGAGTGCACGCACAAATATCACGTCCAAAAAGCGACGGCGTAAGAAAACGCGTCTAAAAATTCCACCCGAGAAGTGGACAAGTTTATTGTGCATCAGCTCGCAACAGGAGGCCGCACAAGTTGAAATATTTGTGGTGTTTTAAATGCCAGCGTGGAAGAATGCCTGGGAAACACTTTGCAGTGCGTTCACATACTGAGTCTGCAACGGAAATTACAGTAGGCTCTCGGGTTGTTTTGAACTGCAACACGTTTTGTTTTCCCCCCTCCGTGCTTCAGAGGAAGCTGATGATCACAGTCCTCCCAGTCAGCCAGTAGATGAGTTACTTTTGCCTGTATGTTTTCCTCAGGTAATATTTGCTTGGAGATTATTCTGTAGTCATTTTGTGGCAGGTACGGTCCCACTGGACCCCGAGCCAGATTATCTAAAGCACTGGTAGCAAATAGGGAAGCTGCCGGACACATTAGCATTTCTTCAATTCTCTGTGGCCTTCCACGGTGATGAAATATGAATCGTGTGTGTGTGTGTGTGTGTGTGTGATGCATATTTATGGTAATCGGTTGTATTTTTTTAGCAACAGTGGAATCGGTACAGCTCAGAGTGAAGTGCACACCAGCTTGCTGGTGGATTTGTGTAATTGTGAATATTACCTTACATTATTCATCGACAAAGCACAAATGAAATAATTCAATTTGTTTTTCTTTATGTGTCCTCCATATACATGTACTGTTGCATGTGCTTTTAAATATAGCACCTAATGCAAAAAGGTGCTGCCAAGAGAAGGTTCTGGGTTGTCGGCTGAGTTAATATACATTAGTTTTATTGTGCAGACTGTACGCTGGTATGATTTTAAAGCTGCCCTGTGATGTTTCCATGTTTACACATTTAATTTGTCAGCGAAACAATTAGCGCGTGTCCTCGGGACCACGCTGATTGTGTTTTCCCCATCGAAAAACGTTCACAAAGTCAATTGCAGCGCCATGTCGCGCGTTACTTTGCAATCAGCTGTCGATAAGCAGAGCAGTGTGAAACCGGCCACGTGCAATATGCGCACGACGCAAACAGATCGTCCACGTGGCGCCCCGTAATGTGGCTCATGTGCTCGTCATTTTTTTTTTTAACATTTCAAGCACATTGAGCTGAAGTCGGATTGCTTCAGAGAAAGGCCACCTGTTCGAACTTTAACCACGCTGCTTGACTTGTGGGTGCGATCCGTTTCAAAGCCCACCACGTTTACTGTGATTCTAAATAAAAAATAAAAAAGTGTGAAACCAGGGGAAGCTTTCGGTTTGACATGTTGGCTCGTTCTTGTCAGCCTTTTGGCCGGTGAGCCTGTCATGCTTCCTTTGGAGGTTTGGAGGAAAGCCCACACCCTCCAGGCAAAACTGGCAACGTTAGAGGAGTTGAGGACGAGCCAGAGCTCAAATCAAACCCACCCTGTGTTTACAAAATGTTATCTATAAAAACTTCCTCAAGCCCCCTCCCTACCCCTACGCAAATACGCCTGAACTTTAGACAAGAGTGCTTATGAGGAGATTGTATCTGACAGGGCCACAGGAAGTGGGAGGGTATTTTAGACGTGGCCTCCAGCCTCTCCAAGATCGTTATCCATGTGGGACAAGCACTGTGTAGCATAAAGATGGATAGTTTGAGGACGTTTGACAATTTCGGGTTATGTGCTTGACTATTAAGAATTTGAATCCCACCTCAGGGGTTTTATTAGATTGCCAGTTTTATGTCACTTGATCCTGTACTGTTCACACGGCGTCTCTGAACCGCTGAGGTTTTTTTTTTTTTTTTTTTTGCCAACAGACAGGATTCCTCCGTAACCAGTAAAGAGTGGGATTTATGAATGGCTGCCGGGGGAAAGAGTGCACTTGTAAGATAAGATACTAAAACAGATGGTTAAGATTGCGCCAGCTTTTGATTGAGTGTTTCAGGTGCTTTTTGATTCCAGACTTTGCCGAGCGTGATCTGAAAGCCAAGCCCGCTCCCCTGCCATGTTAACTGTAAAAACATGAAACGTGTTTTGTTGCCTCCAACGTCATCTGCCACAGACTGAGACTGAGTCCTGTGGGGGTTTTGTTTGTCAGGGCATTTCCACCGCCTGCTCACTTGAATCATGTTTATGAGGGACATTTCCATTTCTTGTGAATTAGAGAGAGTATAATGAAACCCCGAAAGCCCTTGTAACTCTAAAATTAACTACACTGCATTCATTACCAATCATCGATCCACAACTTACAGCTTTTCCCTCCACAATTCACTGTAAATGTTCCTCGTTGCAGCTAACATGGGACTCCCACCAGTTTGACTTGGACTGGGTTGTGTTGTGCTGCGATTCCTTTTCGCCCCGTCGTGGGGAGATCATTTGTTTTTTCAACTGCACAATAGCTGCATAAGTCCATTCCCCCTCCCAGTTCCACCACAGTTTGAAGGTTGCTCTCCTTTTTTCGGAGCGACGTTCCCACAGCCCGGCTTTGACGCCGTGTGTGCTTTGGCTGATGCTTTTGAACTGCGCAACAATTGAGTTTAGTTTGTATGCTACCGAGCACACAGGAAACCAATGTGCCCTTCCTTCCTTCCTTTGTGGCTTCTTTCACTTTCCTTGACAAATGCAGCAGGACTGAGCAGTAGGCTGTGAAGGTAAAGCCACAGTTAAAAGCTAAAACTGTGGAACTGCCGCGCTTACAGAGGATCAGTTCAAAGAAATCACGGTGGTTTCAAAGGAAATAACAAGGAAACAAGACGGCGCACAAAGACAGGCAGGGTGATGGCACGAGGATTAGTATAGCTTTACGGGTCAGCGTTAACAAACGCTCTTGATTTGATGAGACCGGAGGTAGAGTGTAAACTCACGGACCACGGGATCCAGCGAGGAGCTCGTTTTGAATGGAATCAGAGTCCCCATTCTGGTTTGAGCCGCCGTGCCCGGTCAGCCGGGGCTGTCTGGTTTACATAAGCAGAGCCAGACAACAATAAATGGCTCGAGGAAACCTTCAGCAAAACTGACCCCGTTCTTTGGTTACTGATGGATGAATGGAAAAAAGGAAGAAAGACGGGCGTAGGGGCCTTGAGTTAGGACCTGAGAGAGCAGGAACGAGCATCACAGCGGTTATTAAACCCTCATACTTGAACTGAGATGTGACTGAGAATTGTTGCCTTCGAGCACTCTGACCTGTTTGTCAGCTGAATTATTTATGGCGGGCTGATTCAATAGCTATCAACATTCATCTTGGCCTGAGTCGTCACAGGATTTCTTGCTCTCTCTTCAGCTTTACTGACTCTTCACTGTAAACACGTAAAAATGCAAAAAATTACACATTAGTAGAACAACTGGTTTGTTCAGGAAGACGTTACATGCATTTTAAAAGAAACTGCTCCGTATTTCTCCCTTTACTCATTCAGTGTCTCTATATTTGACAACTTAACAGGATATTCAGCCTTTAGCAGCTAAGTTAAACAATTTGGCATTTAAAAAAACAAGCAATAACCACGTGAGAGTCTCTTTTTTTGTGAGTTAGTAGAGTCTTTCCTCATGGCTGTCTGTTCAAATCTCTCTTCCAGATCCCCAGGAATTAAATTAGTGCTTATCACCATTCTTCATATTCCCTAATTTTAATTCCATGTTGCTGCCCCCGTGCTCTGTCAGTCTAATTGTGAGAGATAACGTTGTTTTTTGGGTTTTTTTTTTAATATCGCCAAAACCAGAAACCTGTTCTTCTCCTCTGCCAAATTCTTGCTCTGTTACTTCTCCCTTACTTAGTTACTTATCTTCCATTAGTACTATTTTGACTGGCTTCCTTTGAATTGTGTTTGTGACTCAGACGTTTCCACATCTGCTTTTTGTGTTAAATATAACCCACTGGTTTTTATGAAGCTAGATAGATCGACTTACGGGCGGTTTATAGAAAGTTCCTCCTGTAAGCGATTGGGAAAGCAGTGGCTGAAACACAGGTGCAGACACTTTAACCAATGCAGAGTCATGGTCATTGTGCATTTTAGTTGGTGGCAAAATACACGGCATGCACCTTTTCTTGCCGAGAAAGAGTGGGACTATTTCTTGGATGATTGCAGTGACTTCATTGAGGCTTAGCTTAGCTTAGCACAAAGCTAAGGAAAGCAATAGGCCTTGTTCCACTGGGACTCAGCTAAGATAGTTTTATCTTCTACAGTTTTTATGACAACCTTAGCTAACTGACTGCATGCAGTAACTTACACAAGCAGGAAATAAGCCTAACATCTAAAGAAAGTATTACACCGGTCAGCCACAACATTAAAACCACATACAGGAGAAGTAAATAACATTGACAAAGTTGTAAAAAATGCTATGTTCTGCTGGGAAACTTCGTCATTCGTGGCAGTCGTGTGGATGTTACTTAGACATGTAGCACCTAGACCAGACCAGGGACCCCCACCCCATAGCAATGACACTCCTTGGTGGCAGCAGCCATCCAGGATGCAGCCTGACACAGACACACACACAGAAACCGTTTAGGAACGACTCCAAATTCACTAGATCCCAAACTGATCAAGTATCTGTAGGATGATCCACAGAGACCCCTCCCCTCAACCCATAGGACCCAAAGTCCCCCACTAACAACATCCTGTTGCCTGACACCACAAGACACCCTCAGAAGGCCCATGTATATTCTTTAATGAGTCACAACTATATTGTAGGCACAAAGGAGACCCAGACAATATTGGGTCATAATGTTGTGGCTGATTGGTGTACCCAGTTCATCTTACAGAATGTTATGTTACAGAAGAGAAGATTTCTTTGTCAACAATTTTAAAAACTCATGATAATTTTGGATGTGTCATGACACCCGGATATAAACTCGATGAAGGACTGTCGGTCCCTGTCCTTACGCTGCTTTAACTGGAACGTGTGAGATTGTGGTTACGATATGTGAAACGATTTTTACGTCTCAGTTAAACTATTAGTGTCCTGATGCCAGATTAACAAGCAGTACATTCAGTCTCTTGAACTCGGACCTATACGAAAATTTCCAGATGGAAGAAGCATAGTAAACACATATTACATATTACCTAATATTACTAGTAATTATGAGTATCAGTAATATATATTAGTAAGTTCATGTTAAGATGATGAGTTACTTGATCCTATATGTGCATTTTTCCACCTGTACCTTTTTTGAATTATTATTCCCATTAACACATTACCTAAAGAAAAGTGAATTAGCATTGAATCAGTGGTTCATTATTTAGCAGGGGTACGACTCTCAGGCAAGTTGCCTATGTTCAGGGTGTGACCACTGATGCCGAATGGGAAAAGGTCTCGGTGTTATTAGAAAAGGTTATACACCAGGCGTCATTTTCTGTGCGTAGTTGTCTGTGAGTGAATATGTAATTTAAGCGATCCTGACCTTTGCACCGTGCACATTTACATGCGCGCTGCAACGTCTGTGTGTGTGTGGATAATAAGCACGTTGATGTTTAACTGCTGTGCAATTAAATTATCGCTATTTACACAACAGGTCCTCTTTTGCAATTCCGCCGTCACGTTGCAGTGACAAAGCCTCGCCGCGTCCGTTACCCCAGCTGCCCACCGACGGGAAAAAAAACAAAAAACCCTGTGATTTCCTATTCCCTCTCCAGCTGATAAGCCTCCCATCATCCTTTGTGGGTGTCTGCTATGAAAGCAGATGTGCTCAGTAGCAAACTGAACATCCTGCTGGCTTAATCAAAGATATGGAAATGGAAGTATTTGAGTCAGAGTATGTGAGACAGTGAGAACATCCCTGTGTGTGTGTGTGCGCTTGTGCTTATACCTGTTCGGTGTGTGAGGATGTGTGATATAGAACTGGTGGGTGGCGGAGTCGCAGAGGTCTGGCCCTGCAGGCTAGATCTTGGCTGCTGATAATGAGGCATTGTTGGAGCTAATGGAGGCAAAGCCAATTTAGACTCACTCAGTGGCCGTCTGATATCACCACATCGACCAGATTGACGAGAACCCGAAAATGAGGTGTTGTGCATCAGCATTCGAAGACTTGGGCTTGCAACCTAGACAGGCTTTGGAGAGAAAATTATAGAGAAAGAAGAGGCAAGAGGAAAGTAATTTAAAAAGAAATCAGTGTAAAGCGGATGTTTGTTATTTATTTATTTTATTTTGTGGGGGGGGGGGGGGGGGGGGGTTCCTTACCATGAACCAGTGCGGTGATGTACTTTCGCTTCTTGCAGATTTGTCACAGCAACACATCTTAGCAGGGTAATTGCAGTATCCCAGAGATGGATCAGTCTCCCATGTGTACCGCAGTTTATTGCCTTATAATTATGAGACTAATTACAAAGATGTATTACAACCCCCCATGTGCGCGGATGTACGCGTGTACACACAAGTCCCGCGCACACACTCGCGCAAACACTCTCGCACATCAATCAGAAATACTGTAGCCGATGATTAAAATCTCAATGTGAAAATGGGAAGCAGTAATGACTACACCACTGGCTTCCCAAGCCTAAATGTTTGCTCTGAAGCAATGATAATGCTCCCCCTTAAAGATCTGACTTTGAGATTTATTGTCAACAGGGCTCCTGATTCCTTTTTTTAACCAAGTGTGTTGACAACAAAGAAGCAATTAAGCTCCCTTCAGATTTCTGCAGCTCGTTGTAACGGCTTTTGAATCAGAACTTCTTTTTTTTTCTTTGAGAAATTGCCTACGCCATCATGACTGCAATTACAGAGAAGTATTTTATTGATACAGCAGTGTTTCACTTATGAGAGTTTCTTGTTGTGAATTAAGTTCTAGAGAAGTCTACGCACCTGTCACCATGAATACTGGTATGTGCTGTGTACAAGAGCACAGAAGCACAATAATTGTAACAAGGCTCTTCGGTGTTGCATCAATCAGGATAGTAGAGGTACAGTAAATTGATACAACTTCACACACGGAGCATTTATATTCTTTGTTCCTCAGGCATATTGCAACAGGTTATATACTCTCTGATGTTTGGGAAAGCAAGGGCACAGTCTCACACCCTTCCTGCGAATCTCGGGGGATCTCTAAGGACAATGGTAGGATACTGTATGCGGGGACAATGTGTGGCGTCTCAGATGTTGTTGGACATTGATTGGTTTGTGTGTGTTTACGCGCGGCGGGAGGCAGGGATGCCTGTGCGACCCAAATGATTCACTTCCAAAACAACTTGAATGTGAGTTGTCTGGGTACACTGAGGAAGCTGGAGGGATGTCCATGCTGCTGGGAAGGAAATAAGAAACGCTTTCTTATCCTCAGACGTGACAAAACCGATGCCCCTGTATTGTAGCTTTTATGAAGGAATGACGCACACACAGCCTAAAACCGAGTCTTAAAGGGGAATTACCATTTTTTTTTTACAACCTGGACCTAATTTTGCCTTAAAATACAATTGTTTACTCATCCATATAACTTTGGTATCATTTGGAGTTCTTGCCGTGTATATTCATATTGTGTATATTCATCATCTGGGGTCTGTGGATTGACCTGCTAACCTCTGACCTGGATGACAAGGGTTAGGGTTAGAACCTTAAAAGTGTGCACTCTTGAAGTCTGGCTGTCTATGCATAAAGCAAAGAAATTCAAGGCAAATAAGCAATCGAATGCATGTGTGTAGGCTACTTACTCATTCGAAAGGCTAGGTCTTCCACTTGGCTTTCGGGACACGAAAAAAATCTCTACCACAGCCTGGTTTATCATAGAACAGAAATCCTCCAGAGCTGTGATACAGACATGTCTGGAGACGTCCAGACGCATATCTCCTGGCCTCAAATCCCACTCTGAGCAACAGAGGTATTCCTCCTCAGTTGTCACAGACGAACATTGTCCGCAAGAACACCACTAGTTACTATCTGTTCGCGGACGTGCAGCAGTTTGTTGTTCTTTGGCCAGCTGTTCCTCTCTCTGCCTGCGCATCCTCCTCATCCGTATACTCTGGCTCAAAACATTAAGAACGTCCATCATAAACAAAGTCGTCATCCACAACCTCAGAGTCGGGAAAATATTCAGCCATATTGCAAAAAACTAGCAGTAGCAAATCAGGTAAACAAGCTGATCGGGTTTGTCTCATCATCCAGGTCAGAGGTTAGAAGGTCAATCTACCCCGAATGATGATAACAGGTAACTCTGGACTGGAAATAGCACTAGCGTATCATAAAAAAATATTGAAATGAGCGACTTTCACGGCAGATTATTTAGAGGGTTGCGTTTTGGTGCCCCAATCACTCCCACTATATGAATATACACGGCACTCTGCTGGATCTAAATATTGTCCGAGTGACTCTAAATGACACAAAACTTATATGGGTGAGTAAACAATTGTATTTTTTTTTTTGCCAGAAATAAGGTCCAGGTTGTAAAACAAATCCCTTTAACAAGTTTTAACCCTCAAGAATTTTTTTGGGCCCACAAGCTCAACATGGCCCTGCAACGTTAGTATGCACCAAAAGAATCAAGGCTCCAGACTTCCATCATGACATTACATTTTATTCAGCACCTTATATCTAAACAACACCTGCCCTGTGACCATAAAGAAAAACAACGTCGAAGCAAGGATCAAGCCACAGCCGAAAACCGCATATAAATATATAAGCCCTCATTAAATTTTGACTGAAGTTCATCAAAGTGCATTTTGCCCCTTTAGCAAATCCAGTTGTGCTCTTGATCCGTAGCAGAAAACCAGTGATAAGTATTTAACTCTTTCACGATAAAGACTCCATTAGTGTTACGCACGGAGCTCTGAGGAGGAGGATGTGGGGGAAAGATGATAACTCCATGTTCCCAAACAACAGGCAGACTTATCTCCCAATCCCTTCCTGTCCAGGATGTCCCACTTGGCTCAGAGGCAGTGTCGTTATTACGAGGATATTTTTAAGTTCATAGATTGCGCTGATATTCTTCAAAGTTCTGGAGTATTTTCCAAAATCAAATTATCTCAGTGGGTTTGTCTCATCCTCTGGGCTGCTGTGAGTTACCAGAACCAAGTTTTTCTCTGTGTCAAATCCCTGCAGTGGCTGTGCAGACAAGCCGGCGGTGCTGTACGTATCTGAAATCGCGGCCTGTTTATGAGGGAAAACTCTACAATTTCCTTTTTATAAAACAAGACACATTCTCGTGGCCCCGCATATCACCCCATCCCATGCCCGGAATCTGAATGCAGAATTTGATACCTACACGTATCCCAGCAGCTCCTCTCCACATGCACAGCCGCAATGAATACGATCTTGTTTTTCCAATACACATACAAAAGCATACAAAAATTCAAATGTGGGTTTGGCATTTTCACCACGACTTTCGAATGAATAATTCAGGCCTAATCTTCAGAGGGTGGCATGAATTGAACATACAGAGCATCAGTCAGAGGCTGGAATTCACTGTCTGGTGTGCTGTGTGTTCTGCTGAATGATCAACACATGAGCGGTTTGCCTCTCTGGCCCGCCACTCATTGACTTTTAATGTATGTATGTGGAATGTCTGATGATTAAAAATCTCGGCGGCGACGTAGAGGGCGGGGGTCAGCCTGAATAAAATCAAAAAGACAACCCCCGAGCCGTTCTCTTTGTCTTTCTCTCCGTCTCTCTCTCTCTCTGTCCATTCATTAATGATATCTGTAGCCCTTTAAGCCCTTCATGAGTGTTGGTGGAGTGTCTGGAAGCTCTCTAATCCCTGCATTGCTCTTTATTCTGCCCATGACGCTCATCCCCTCCGTGTCAGATCCTGAAACCCTGCTAATCCCCTGGTGGCACTGCGCGCGGGGGCCCCAGCTGTCAGATCCCATGCTGCGCCGCTTCTTGCCCGGCTAATTTGTGGCCCTGCTTGGGATGCTGTTGATGTCACCCGGCCCCATCTACTGCAATAACTTTTTTTTTCACTCTTGTGCTCTTTCTCATTGCCTTCTTTTCTCTCTTGCTGTCTCGCTTTGCCCTTTCTCCCTCCTGGCTGGTGATGAAACTCCCAGCTGGCACCAAGTGAAGGCTTTTGTTCCCTCTGTTGTATTAAGAGTCAGTGTCCCTTTCCTCCGTGCCCGCGCATTACAAATCTGCCACGGAGTGCTTCCTCCCGTTCCACCAAAAGCTGAATGGACGTGCGGTGGCGGAGCCTGAGATAAATGCAGCACGGAGGGCCATTCGGACTAAGCAGCTGAGAGCGCACAGACTAAGCATTTGAATGATGGCACATTAGGAATCCTTGAGTTCAATTAGGAGTGCTTAACAATGCATCAGCATGCAGGCAAGTCCTCTCTGACCTATTTTAATGAGCGGAAGGTGGTAGGAAGGAGCTTGAAAGAAAGGGAAGGACGGAGGATGAGGGTGTGTGTAATGATTAGCGCTGTTTTCTTTCTTCCTAAGCTCCTCTGTGCTGCTCGGTGGAGCAGTGGGCTGCGGAGAGATTTTGGACACCTCGGCGTTGCCCACCCAGGCTGCCTCCCGCCTGGCGCCCTGTCGGTTTGAGGGACTGTAGACACAGACAGACTTCAGAGGTGTAGACGATCCCCAGTGTGACGAAAGAAGCATTCAGATCTTTAGAACAAGTCGATAAAATAATAAACAGAGTATTCTTGTACAAGTAGAAAGTGCAGCCAGTAAAATGCACTGCACTGAGAAGACGTGTCTTAACATACTCACTTTGCAAAGCTGTAGCCTGCAACTAGCTTAGCATTTGCACATGGATGCAAGCTAGCCTGGCTCTGAACAATGCAATTACAAATAACAGTTGGTTTTACCTGTCTGAACTTTATAGATCTTTCTTTGCTAGTTTTCTCCACGTGGCATTAACAACCACAGATTTTTATTACTGATATGACAACGGGACGTAATAGAAGGCAGCCTATTTTAAGCTGAGTCATGGCCTTATGCACTGTATGTTCAAAGGAGTGATTACAGATCACTCCATGTTCACTTTAAAAGGTTCCTTCTTTAGTTGTAACTTTCTTCCCTTGACACAGAAATGTATAGAAAAGTTTGGAAGGAGAGAGAGAAGACAAGACAGACACTGTAGAGAAAGAGCAGAGAAGGAAAGGCCAGTCAAAGGGAAGCAGAGGCCGATTAGAGAGGATGAAAAGCGAACCAAGCGCAAACAAACGATAGCAGTGAAAATTGGAGTTAAAGCCCGCAGCTAAGATACAGGGAGTCGGGACGCGGAGCTGACCCCATTCCCAACTTCTCCCGGCGTGGCCTCATCGATGTGACATGCATTACCATCGCGGCTCTTGTCTCTGGCTTCGCCGTCCCTTCTCTTCACTGTTGTCTCTTTGCTGGCAGTCATGAGCGCAGCCTCTAACCCAGCGCGCGGGGCCAGCACTCCACGTTGCTCTCTCTCTCTTTGTCACCCCCTTCTCTGGACCCACTGTCATGAAGATAAATAAGAAAAAGAAGTCAGTGAGAATTTTCCAACAGTCACTCTCTCCCAGCGGATTTCTCTGCACGGTTTCTTAGCTCGTCTGCGAGGCTGTGGGATTATGTCAAGGAGGGGGGGGTTGGTTCGGCTGTCGGGTTATTTGAGGTCAGGACGAGTATCCACAGGTTCGGCACGCAGGGATGGAACACTGTGGAGAGAAAGTGTTCGCAAAGTGACACAAATGAAATCTGTGTGAGTCAAGCCGAGAGTGTGAACTCCGATGCAGGTGTCAAATCCCTTATTGCTCGAGAGGAGACACGGAGGGAGTTGTCTCAAAGAGGCATCTAGCACGGTTTCAATTTTGCAATCTTCAAACTATTCAAATTACACATCTCTTAAGAGGAGGCCTTACAGAGTTTCGTTAAATGGTGTTTACTGTTGGTTGCACAAACATTTACACAATCTTTTCAATCGAGCGACACACAATGTATTTCCTGCGTGCAAACAGATAAAACCACTTACAGTGCTCATCCGAGAACACTACACCACAGAGTGACAAATGCCCAAATTATATCTCTGCTTCACACTGAAGCACTGACTGTAATTTCAGCCACTACTCTCTGACAGAATATTTTTTTCTTTCTTGTCACTCTCTCGGAGAGAAGTATACCCTAACCACCCCGAGTGGAAAATGGAATGTATTGTGTCTGTTGACAGGAGTTTGTAATTTCTATCAGGCGTCGGGCACGCATCTGTTTTTTGCTTGACAACCAAAAGCCGCCGTCCTCCCCATCAGAGGATTCAGCTGGAGAAACGGAGAAGACTGAAAGACAGTACGGGGCGAGGCTGACACAGCGAGAATGAGAGAAAATAACTGCGAAAGCAATTGACACAGAAAAGCGGGATGCCGGTGGTAAAAGAACACTTTCATTTCCCATTGAACGCCTTTGACAGTAGAAAGTTGGAGCCACAGCCAGAGCAGAGTGACCAGACTGACTCTACCTGCTTCATTTAATATTGATCCAGTTCAAAACCTTTATTTAATTAGTGCTGGACATGGGTAATTACAGTGACTGACGGTATTTACTCTTCTCGACTAACGCTACATCCAAGTTTTATTTCAAGCCAAACTGAAAACTTAGATGTGGTCAGGTAGAGCTACAAAGATTTAAGCGACAAATTACCCTTCTGTGAAGCTTGGAGGTGGATTCCTGAGGCCTTGGGGTGTTGTTGGACATCCCAATATGACACCGTTCCAAAACAGTGTCGAAGTCAAAACAAAAAACTGGTCAGCACTTCAGTGGCTATGATAGAAACCAGTGAAGGTTCCAGGGGACACCACACAATCTCCTGACATCTGAATCATTGCCCCACCTCTAGGAGGAAGCAAATACGCAGTTCAAGCAAGAGAATTTACAGGACCTGGAGGTCTGTCTAGGTTTTTCTGTTTCCTGATTTACTTTGTTAAGTTCTTGATTTCCTGTTTTGTGTTACTCCCTGTGTTTTCCCTCTCTCCTTGTGCTATGTCTTGATGTGTTTCACCTGTGTCTCGTCACCTTTCTGTTCCCCGTGTGTGGATATATAGCCCTGCCTTCCCCATTGTTCGTTGTCGTCTCATACTGTTTCTTTGCCATGTGTGTGTCTTTCCAGGTCATAGGTTTTCACGTCTTGTTCATGCCTTCATAGTGTTTGATTTTTGGATATCCTACCTTTTTTCAGCTTTGTCTTTTTTTTTCATTAAATATCTTTTTGCTTACTCCTGCCTCAGCCCTCTAAGGGTCCTAACCCCCTTTACCCCGCTACCTGACTTGACACCACCTGCCATTGATTCCTGAATGAATTAATTACATGCACTGGTGTTCACACAAAGTTTGCAGGATGGATTAAGGAAGAGCCCGATAGCTGCGGTGCACAAGGTTATGAGCTAATTCCTCAACAAGAGGGAGCCTGATGAGCGCTGCTGAAATTCAACAATATGCAGCGTGTGTGTTTGTTTTATGGCTGTCGACTCATTCAGTATAGATTCAGTATGTGCACATGTGTGGTATGTGCTTTCAAACACACTCAACTTTCTGCATTCCAATCAGGCAACGTCCTCCTCCGTCTAAATAGCTGAAATACGTTGACACTTGGCATGCAACCAAACATGCAAATCTCTGATTTGCATCTTCAGCCACTGAAAACAATTGGTATCGGTAAATATGAATTTCAAGCAGCAGCAAATTTCCTTGTAAAAACTTATGAAGACATTTGCAAAATAAGTTTTTAAGTGAAAGAAATATCAGACTTGGAACTGCTTTCATTTATTTATGTGAACACTAATAACACACAGAGGTGTTGCACCATCGCTTGTAGAAAAACCCCAGGGTAGGCTTATGCCTGGGATTTCAGTGGGAATCTCCAGTGGGGTGCAAGGGGTGATTTGCATTGCCCCCTCCGGGCACTTTCATCCTGACCTGGCAGGGCTCTGCACGTGGCGGTAACAGTAACCAGTGCTGTTGCCTGGACAACTGATCGCTGGATTACAGGTTGTGAGAAAAGAGAGAGAGAGAAAGGGAGAGGAGAGGCACAGAGGGAAAGAGTCGGTAAGTGTTTGGATCAGTGGTCTTCAAACCTGATCCAGCCGGCTTATCATTTTGGCCAAATAAGGAAGGCCTGAAATCGTGACACGTATACGTCCAGTTTGCACAACTTGTGTTTGCTTTCCCTTCCCCCCAGTAAATCAGACCATGATTGAGGTCAACAGGGCAAAGATTTTGACTGAGTTGGGGTTTGGTGGCTGATAATCATTATGAATCATTATATATATTCAGCTCCTTACACTTCAACCTTCCATTAACACTAGTTATTGCTACCTGATGCAATACGTAAATATTTTTTGTACCTTGACATATTTACTGATATATTGTTTCTCTTGTCTTACTTAGCCTTCCTTATATTATTATATGTTCCCTGCCGTTGTAACACCTGAAAAAGCTTGTTGAAGCTAACGTCTTTTCATATGCTATTGATTTTTCATCACTGGAACCCAACAGATTTTTGTCCAAAAGGGAAAAACTAAACCGGTCCACTTTCATGACAATTGGTCTGCCTGATGGTTCTGACTGGCTTCTGATTTCATGCTTTGCACCACAGTCCTCATTTGCCCGGCGGTTTACAATTGATTGACTTCTCACTTTGGATTGGACAAACAGCCCAAAGGTGCATTAAAACCTGTTCAAAATACAGTGGAAGCAGAAGTGCTCCCCCCCTTTCCCTCCCGACAAATCCACCAAGAAGCCTCTTCCCATCTCTGTTTGACTCTGTTTCCATGTAGACCAGACCATCAAACTACGGGATATGGCAAACTCAAATCTACTGCCTTCAGGGAAAAGTGAAGTTTCTACTGCTGCCGCATATTAAAGCTGAGCTATTTTCTGTGAGTGTGGCATGTCTTTATTCAATATCAGGGGCTCCACAGAGACACATAGGCTGGCAGCAGTGCGTTGAGAGTGTGAGTTGCTATCTGACTGACTGATCGTTTTTAATAATGCTCACCCCCAGTGCTCACATTTGTTCATATTTAACCAGGGAAATGTTAGAGTAGACCAACGCTGCTCTGTTTCTCTGCTAACCTGAAATAAGGACAATGGTCATAATTTGTGGCTACAAGGAGGAGGCTTTCTAGTTTTACTATCTAACAGAATAACATGCAGGGGTCATTCGTACTCACCCATGCGAGGTGAAGCGCACAATATGCTCTATCTCTCCTGGCAAGTACTTACTGTTTATTTCACTGATATTAGTCGATGTAAGCTGTAGTATTTATGAACTACTTGGTGTGTATTATAAATAGTTTACCACTGAAACAAATCTACCTCATGTAGTTGAACTGCACTCTTTTCACCTGATGTTGCTAGGCGCTGAGTTTAAGGACTGATGAGCATCCGTGGCCCTAATTTTTGTGGTGTGTCCTGGACCATCGGCACTAGTCAGACCCTTGTTAGCGGCAGGAAAGGTTTCTTATCTCGTTAATCGCGGATTTTTCTCACAGCCTCAGTGTCCAAAGTTGCAATGGTCCCTGTGATTCAGGGTCAAATGCATATTTAGGGTATTGATTAGCAAGAATAGATCAAAGCAGAGGTCTTCAACAGGGGGTCCGCAGACCCTCTAGGGGCCGCGAGGTCCTGCAGGGGGGGTCGCAATTTTTTTCCATAAATTTGATTTAAGTAGAGGGTCTCTGCTCCATATCTCCATTAATTTGGGGGTCCTTAACTTGGAAAACGTTGAAGACCCCTGGACTAAATTATTCATGGCTATGTTTTATTTAGTATATTATCATGTGTAAATTGTTTTCCTTGGCTCTCCTTACCTTGTTCTGGAGATTCTCTGTTGGGAACTGATTAAACCCTGGCAAAGATCTGACGGGCCACTCATTTTGCTTGGCTGGGCTGTTTGGAGTGATGGACATGTCATCTGCGTGTCATGGAGATGAATTTGTTTGCAATAAACAGCTCTGACTGGTTGTAAGACTATCCACTTCTGCCCAGAGGTATTTTTTCTTTTAATTGCGTGCTAAAAAATGAAACCCAAAAAAAGGTGTGTTACTAGACTCATATTAGATACGAACTAGCTACTTCATCTCTAGTCTTACACAAAGTCTGCCATGCTTCCTCACCTCTAGATGCCACTAAATCTTTCAAACTCAACCTTCAATGCTCGGTTCACCTGCCCACATGTAGTGACCCATCTGGACACTGTACTCTCGGAGGCAGGCACGGACAAACCATTTCCTACTTAAAGATGTCCGACGACATTTAAAGGTGAAAGCACGTATGCCTGTGGTTGATGAGCACACTTGAAGGGCGAAAAGTACAAAAGGACCATCTGGCAAACAGTTATTCAAGGCATACTGATTTCTTGAGGCTTGTCGACCAGGTGTCTATCAATGGTAACTCTCACAATATTCAAGACGATGATTAGTTGCCCAAAATTCTGCAGACTGAATACTCGTTTTCAAGGTTTGTCCAGTTCTCCAGTGATCTCCCCTTTGCCTCTGCTGGATTTAAGGCATATGTTGTACTTTGCACAGACTTACGATCAGTCTGTCTGCTCAGAATGTGAAAACACAGCCTTATTCTTTTTAATAAACATGAACTACATCCATTCTGCAAGCACTCCCGTTCAGGCTCATCCCTTCTCCTATCTGGGAACACCTACCTATCTCCTACCTCTTACTGACACGGTTAACTACTTGAAAATCACCTCTAGCCCCGTGGATGTTTTGCCGTCTCATTATTTAAAAGCAGCAGTGGCTCAAGCCCTGAATGTCATTATTGATAGCTCCTTTTCCTCTGATTCAGTGTCTGAGTATTTTAAGCACAAAGATGCTCATGCACCTTTAAAAAAGTACCCCAAACCTTGACCACTGGCTTCACATCAATTACAGATCCAGCTCTGCTCTTGTCCTTGAAAAACATCAAAGCAGCTTCTGGATGTCATATAACATATTAAAAATTAACTGTGCACTGTGCATTTAGGAGTGCATAGTACAATAAAAATATTTTAAAAAATTTAAATTCGACACAGTTAAGCTGTTTATTAAAATTTACTTTTGGATTATTGATGTTCTCACACATTTTCCCTGTCGATGCTTTTTAGTTTTAATCCAAATGATCTCAGCAAACCTAATGACATGAAAAATCAGGGCATGGCTAATCCTTAAAGAGAAGAATATTAACAAAAATGAGATTTTAATTACAAGTCTCTTGGTTGACAAATGCCACTATTTTCTGGGTATTGAGTCTGAAAGAATTATTTTATGACCCACGGACACACTTCTGGTTTTAAAATATTTTTATCCTGCAAGTCTCCCTGAGAGAACAAAAAGAAAAAACTCTCAAGACTGACCCGTTAATCGCTCATTAATCTTAAAAAAAGACTTCAAACAATTAAATCAATTGGGACAGACCGGGACACTTAGAAATTCCTCCCCGTCTTTGTGACAACCCGCTAAGACTATTGTAATACGCTTTTTCATTTACATTCAGCGTGTCAGTCTTCAATAAATCTCCCCCAGCTTGTTCAAAACTCTGCTGCCAGACTTCTAACAAAGACCAAACGCTCTGCTCGCATCAGTCGAGATTTATCCTCATTACACTGAGTTGGACTGAGTATTTTTTTTATATATATATATATTTGAAATACCTACAAGGCATTACATGGTACATCCATGGAGCGGAATGTTAAACTGGTAAACGCACCTTCCCTTTCACCATGATTTCCCTCACTCCAATATGTTTTGCTTTTTTTATGAGATCCTTTATTTCTGAATGTTTTTTTATTTAAATCTTGCAAAATCTTTCCAAAAAAAAAAAAATGTTTACCTAATACTTACACTCAGTAACTCATAAGCAAAGGGCTGAGACATTATGTAAGAGTATAAATGACAAATCTCAACCCGCAAATAGCACAATATTCTTGAGGCCATGGGGAATTAAGCCACAATGCAAACATGTTAGTTATATAAATGGCACCAATTCCGTGAAAAGGTCTTTTTGCTAAAGGAGGTCCAGGTCAGGGTTAACACAGCATGCAGATGGAAATAAAAGGCCAAAGTGTCCTGTACAGAAAGACGTCATTCAGCGTATATGCTGCCATTTAGATAATCTTACAGTTTCTTTATTGTTATTTTCAGTTCTGTATTCGAACAATGGCGCAAAGAATCCGAGCAGGGTGCAGACAAAACTAAACAAAAATTCATTACGCTGACTGAGGACAGTTCCTGAGGCCGAGAACAGAGTGCAGGGTCAGGTTTATATTTCATTGATGGTCATGATCATTAATCTTGGTTTATTTTATTCTGACAGTTACATCGAGCGCTTATCACGCATAAGAATGCTGTTTGGGTGCTGAACCTGTGCCAGCGCATTAGCTGTATCAATGTGCAGCCTTCCAGGAAAGAGACAGACTTATCCAAAAAGCAGATTTAGGACTAAACGACGCTTTCGCAAGTAGGAGGCTTGCTTCATTCACTGGAATGTTTTCTCCAGATAGCCTTGAATCGCTGTTTAGGAGATTCGCTTGTGATGCTCCTTTTAAGTGAACCCACACTGAAGCACCAAATGGGTCCGGCTTGACGAAACACTGCCAGCATCAGACGAGGTCAGAACAGTCATCATCCCCGAGCTGCACCACACGAAAGGACGTCCCATTAATTTGGACTGTGTTTAGAAAAGCGAGGGAGGGCGATGAGGAGGAGGAAAGAGTGATGAGAGCAGGAGGAATGGAATGAGGGAGGAGAAGAGAGGTGCCGTTTCCCAGGAAGCAACAGGGAGGGATAATACCATAGTTGTATTAAACAAGTGTCTGAAACTGAGAAAAACCTGAAGGGAATGATGATATGAGGACGATGAGGAGCAGACGAAGGTTATTACTATAATACACTGTTGGCCATAAAGTTTGAATAATTTTATTTCTATTTATGCACATCAGTAAGCACTTTTGACCAGGTACAATGATTATATATTGAGTGCCAGTTACCAAGGTATAATGAATTCATGCTTAACAATTGTTTGGTGCCATAAAAGTTCCCTAGGCTGTGCTTTGTCTAACGCGATTAGCAATAAGCCAAAGAGTGCTTGCACTTTGACAGGACAGACACAAACAAGCTAACATTGCTGATTTCCTTTGAATAAAACTTCATCAAGACGGGTGTCACCTGAAGCCACGAAAACCTCCAGGACTAAATACCAGACAAGACGTTCAGCAACTGCTTATCTCTGCTGTAGAAATTGGAAAATGCCAGCAAGCCTCCTTCGTCGTTTGTGGAGAAGACACCATGCAATCAGCGTTTCCCGGCAAACTGTGAATCTAAGATTGCTTCGGCATGGTGGCCAAGCAAGACGAATGACCAAGTGTCCTCGCCTAACTCTTCAACACAGAGTTGCTTGATTTTGCTGGGTTAGGGAGCACAGAAAATTACAGCTTTGGCTCTGGGGACATCTTGTCTTTCTGGATGAGAGCCGCTATATGCTTGACCACTGAGATAGAAGATAAAGATCCAGGAAACGGTATGGGCCGGTATTCATTATGGAGGAAAAACGCAGTTGGTGGTGCTGGATGGAGACATAAATGTCATGGATAACTATTGCCTCCCACGAGCAAGAAGGGTCAATGGGGACAACTTTAGACTCCAAGATGACAATGCAAGAGCAATAGGGCCACTTCAGTGAGAGAATATCTTGATGCAGATACCATGGCCTGCTTCCTTCCCTGTTATGAACCCTATGGAGCGTGCCTGGGATGCCTTAGGCCGAGGTCTTAATGAGACTCTACAGGAATTAGCCCGGGATCTGACCAAAGAGTGGGACGCCCTGCCCATTGACCACATCAACAAGCTTGTGAACAGTATGTCACGACGTCATAAAGCATTGGTCAGTGTCAGGGGTGGCCGTACTTGATAATTATGACTGAGTAAATACGTGTTTCCTGTTAATAATTGATAAAAATGACAGTGGCTGAAAATATGACATAAAACATAAAAAGTTTTGAGAATAAATCACAAAAAATATTTAATTCCAACTTTATGGGCAGCAGTGTAGTGTAGTAATAGTAGTAATAGCAGACATAGTGTGTCTGAAAAGAGAGATTTGCTGTACGAGGTATTCTTTCAATAAAAATAAACTTTTACAGCAGAAACTACAGCTTCGGTGCGTTACCAACACCAATATGCCCTTGAAAGCCCTTGATTCCTAAACATTGAAGTGGCCAGCCACAAATCAGTGTGTGGTTATACTTGGCAGCGCCCAGGTGTGGATGTATGCTCTGAAACAGTGAACAGCATGTTCCTAAAGTAACAAGAATTGGTTTTAGTGAAACTTCCAGGGATATATATAGAGATGGATGAACGCTCCACTACTCACACTTACAAATTTAAAAGCAGATCTGAAGTTCTGCGTGGTGGCCATCACCATCTGGGCGGTGCCTGACTCCCGGCTAATTCAGGGTCTTTGCTCAATATACGCTCTTGTCTGTACTACTCGTCAACTACTTCAGTATACGAGTCGTAGTACCCATCTGAGGGGGATGGAGGGCCCATCAGGAGGTAACTTTTGTGGACTTGGGGCAGCCAGATATGTGTCTCACAGATTAAATCAAGTCTGCTACTGTTCCAATGACAGATTGACCCTAATGTGTCCTCCCATCCATATTTTGTAGTCAGACTTGTCATGTCTAAAAAACTAAATAGACAAGTCTGACTTTTGTGTCTTGCAAAATGTCTCAAAAATGGGTAAAGATATTTATTTTCTGCTGGGAGGGGGATGGGCATTGACTCACTTTTAGAGCCTGCCTCAAGTGGCCATTTGAGGAACTGCAGTTTTAGCCACATCAGCATTGCCTTCGTTTTTATTTCAGCCTCAGATGTTGTTGCTACAAGGCCTTCCACATAAAATAAATCTGCTTTAATTATTCATTGCAGCCTAACAAATATAAGTCCAATATTCATGATCCATTTATTTGACTGATTGGTTACTCTTTTTCCTTTGTGTTCACTAGCTAATTTCTTGTCCTTTGTCAGCTATTTCACGCCTGGCAAATTATCTTCTGGTGATAAAACTGCTAAAAAGATTATAATGACAGTCCCAGAAAACAGGTTTTTAAGTAGCTGGAGGTTATTCTTTGTGGATTTGCCACTACAATGTTAGCAAATTTCTCATTGCACGTAGTTATTTCACCGGTTTTAGAGAAATAGAGTGGCTTTAAAAACAACAATCCGACTCCTATCTTGAACCCTGACAGCAAGGGAGGAGATTCCCCGTTCATCAGAAACGTATTACCACCCCTGTAGAGACGGTTGCCATTTGTTTTCTCTCGATTTTGTTTACCTTTCGCAATAATAGAGAAAGGCCTGTCTGGAAATACTGGTGTTTACCTGCTTTTTCAGTCGCCGGCACACACACACCGAAGGAAGAAAAACACCACCAGAGGAAGCAGGGATAAGATCTGAATGTGAACTCACAATCAAGCCCTATATATTGTTCCTTTAATTGAGGTGTATTTAAGGGTATGCATGTTTGTGTCTTTGTTTGTTATTCCTTTGTGTTATTGGGGACTCACTCAGCCTTGGCACCACCTTAAAAACCACTCATTTGCTCTGTTTTGCAACCTGACATTTTCATTGCCGGTCCCCGCAGCCACCACTCCCTTTGTGTCCATCCGTCCGTCCGTCCGTCTGTCTGCCGCCGTGAACGCAGATGCAGAAGACAGTCATAGAGGCCTTTAAAGACATCTGAGTAATTTCACCTCCAGAAAACCCACCAAAGTGTTCTTTCCCTCCCTCCGCTTCTAATATATTTCTCTCGGTCTGTCTCTTCATCTCCTCTGCCTTTGTATTTCTGCTGTCTTTCATGGCCTCTCTCTTTCTCTCTACATTTCTGTCTCACTCCCTTCTCCCTTTGCTCCCTTTTCCTCGCTCGCCCTCTCTCTTCTGTAACTCAGGTACACCTGGCTGGCTGCTGAGGGCTGACACTTTAAAGACATCGGCTTCAGCTTCTGCTGCTAGTGGAATATCAATATCTGCTGCACGCTCACACACACACACACACATTCGCAACCCTCCCTCCCACACATGTAGCAACATATAGCGCACATAAAGGCTCCCGAAAATCCACAAACACCCCCCCACACCATCCACGCAGCACCCACTAACCCACACGGTGTGGCTGGCTCTATCAGAGCAGACATAAAGGCAGGTTTATACATGTCGCACATCGGCAAGGACTGAATGACCGCCACACCAACAAGACAGAGCCTTGGGAGGGCTACGGTGGAGGGCACAATGAGTAAACACAAAGCATTTGCCCTTCCACCTCGTGCACTTTTTGTTTTCTTTCCAAATAACATGTCCTGCATGTGTTGGTTGCGTCAGAAGAATTTTAAGCAGCTAACTATAAGCCCTTTAAGACCTCATCCCAGCTTGTGTGCATGTACAGAGGCACACACACACACTTATTTGACACAACCCCCTACTCTCTCTCTCTCTCTCTCTCTCTCTCTCTCTCTCTCTCTCTCTCTCTCTCTCTCTTTGTCTCAATAGGCTACTCCTCAAACCTCCCTCTCTCCCCCTCACTCTTTGTTCATTTATGTGTGGACGTCTCTCCATCAAAGCAAGATTACTGCTCTCTCACTGTTGCTTCGAATGGATCTCTTTGCACTTGGGAGTAATATCCCAAGGCAGACTCACTCAAGAGGTTACCATATGATTCTCAGTGTCTGTGTAAATGGAGCCTAGCCGCGTCCAATAGCAAACCGACGCTTTATATTTCACACCACAAATGCGTGTGTGCAGCTGTTTTAGGATGTCTCAGAGGATTAAAAGCCTGATTTTTGTCTCAATATTTACAGAAAATGCCTCGGCCTATAAACAACCGAACAAAATAAGGAAACACTTCTCACCACTTCGTGCATCGGTTGTGTTGACTTACAGTGAGTTCTTAGAAGTCACAGGGGACGGAGCCAGCGTTTGAAATTTGCATAACGTTGGCCTGACACCTAGTGGATACAATAATGGTCTGAGTGCACTGGAAGGATTAAGACACTGAAAATTAGCTTGTATTTCAAATCATAATTTTTTTTTGCTGCAACGTGAGCTTGCTTTCTACAAGGCTGCTGTCCGCCCTACGAATTAATTACAGTGCAATACTCCATCTGCACCCTGAACATTTCATTAAGACTGATGTTTAACTTGCAAATGGGACGTAAATGTTATGTTCGGTTCATTTTGGTCTTTTAATACTTTAAGACATCTGCAAACGTCTGAGCTGGAGTCACACCAGCTCTGTGAGTGAGAGGACGCCTCTTCCTACAAATTACTGTCAGTGAAACAGCAGTGTGAACAACAAACAGCATATGATTTGAATGATGAAAATCAGCCTGTGCAGAAGACAAGGCCATGTACACCGATCAGGCATAACATTATGACCACCTGCCTAATATTTTATGGGTCTCCCTTGTGCCTCCAAAACAGTTGTGACTCATCAGAGAATGGACATGGGCCTTCTGAGGGTGTCCTGTGGTGTCTCGCAACAGGATGTTATTAATGGGTGGTTTGGGGTCCTATGGGTTGAGGGGAGGGGCTTCTGTGGATCATCCCACAGGCCAGGTCAACACCTTGTGCAAAGAGTGTCATTGCTATGGGGTGGGGGTCCCTGGTCTGGTCTAGGTGGGTGCTACATGTCTAAGTAACATCCACATAAATGCCAGGTCCAAAAGTTTCCCAGCAGAACACTGAATTGTCACAAGATGGTCAATGTTATTTACATCTCCTGTCAGTGGTCATAATGTTGTGGCTGGCTGGTGTAACGTTAAAGTTAGAACCCATATGACTTTTACATCAAACCAACTTTTGATACTATTCATGGCCAACACTGTTCTGCTTTAGCTGTTTGATGTTTTAGCCTCAGCATACTGAGGAGCATATTCTTTTTATAGTAGTTTCCATTGAGAGTAACAGGATCCGCCATTCCTGCACTGGATTAAACATGACGTACAAACGCTCCAGAGATTTAAAGAGGAAATTAACAAGACCAGAAGCTGTGCATGCACGTATACTGCACGTGCACGTGCCGGTCTAATTGATGTATCATTTGTACTACAATCAATATCTTAGGATGAGCAGTACACAGGTGTCACCAAATTAAACAAACTGTATAAAGCTGTTGACATTGTATTGCTCAAATAACAATTGTTGGCAATGTGACAGTCATAGAACATTTAATGAAAAAGTCAGAGGCACGAGCCCCGGTTACCTAGCTAGCTGTGCTTGACTCCGCTGTGGAAGTACGTCTCAGCGAGCTTAGTCAAGCACAGAATCAGTCCCCGAGCACCAGGGCAAGCATCCTAAACAGACATGACAGAGTGACAATCCAGTGTACTTCAGCTCGAGCTTGAAATTCATTACAGGAGAGGAAGGCGCTGATTTTAGAAGGATACTTAGATTTGAGTCAAACTGAACAGACAGCTGGTTTTGTGTAGTTTTAGAGCGTGATGATGCACTCATGGGCACTAAAATCTCAAAATACATGGCTTGTTTGCAGGAAACCTCTTTTTTTGTTAACTCTTCCATGGACTAATGCAAAGGGTCTCATTCACTTCCACATTGATTTAATAAAAAAGGCCTTAATTGAGCAAACACAGAGGAATGGGGATCATTATCTGGGCTTGCATAAGGATCAGCACTCTCCTTTCATTGTATTTATAGCCAGTGGTCTGGGACCTCCTCAGCCCAGACAGAACCTTTTATTTAATTTCAATACTACTCCCATTTTATCATCACAAATGATAAAATAAAACGAACACGATGTGCAAAGCAAAATATTGCACCCTGAGTAGAGTGCAGTCAAACAAAGTCAAGAAAGCAGACTGAGCTGCCCGTGCAGCTTTCAAACAGTCTTTTATTTGACCAAGGAGAATTGTCTGCCCCTCACACACACACACACACACACGCACTCACACTAACACAAACACAATACTAATCAGCGAGATCTAAATCCCCAGGGTACAAGCTCTATTAGAGCATGTGCTTATGAGAAGATAATCATTTGGTGATATGAAGACACAGGGGTGGGTGGTGGCCGCCGCCTCGCCGCTGTATGAAAATGCTGCGCCGCAAAGAGCGAGCCAAAGCCTTAACTTTTAATATAACTTGTTGCCTACAGGCAGACTTTAATGAGTCCTTTTTGTCAAGGTGAAGGAACAGAGATAGCAGACAATGTGCTTAACTATAAAGGATGCAATCACAGCGCTGAATATGAGAGTGGGGGTGATAAAATGACACCGCAGTCTTCTGGGCAAACAAGTTCCAGCTTTTGCCCTTGACCGTAGAGATCGATGAGACAATTTTAATGTCAGTACCGTGCAAAAAGGGAGGATATTAAATGTTGACATTTTGTTGCATGATACAGTCAGCGCTGTCCTGCAGGTATGAATAACAATTTACTACATTACGATATAGCTGATGCCTTTCTTGTGTGTGTGTGTGTTTTTTTATAAACTCCTGACCACACACACTAAAAGTCAAAGATATGCAGCAGTTAATTAGAAAGGGAACTAGATTTTCATAATGAAACAGTAGCGTCTTTGCTGACATGGCCGCTAGATGTCGCTGTCTAGTTGTAGCAGCTGTGAACCTGGTGTCAACCGTTGGATTATTGCTATGAGTTATCAGTTTATAATACCACACTTTCATTTCATTTTAGGTTGATGCGTGGTTCCCGTTTTTTTGCAACAACTGTGCACATTATGCATTCAGCAGTGATGCCAGAGGTGTCTGTGACTGTGTCTGTTGCAGCTGACAAACAACAAAAGCACAAGCTGTCCACAAAGATGAACAGCAACAGCACAAATGGCTCATGGTCTAAGCTGGTGATTTTGTTATACGGTACACATGGAAGTGCACTCGAGAGTCCACGGTACTTCAAGCAGCTATTTACGTCTGATTTGCAGAGGTCTGTAAACAAGCCTCGGCACAGGGAAAACAAGTCACGTCGGTATCAGCGATGAGTGGAAACCTTTTAGCATGGTTGTTTTCATGTGCCCACATTCAAGGAAACAGCCCCGCAAGCTTTGATTCCTCTCCAGCTTTTAGGAACGATCAACGAGCACATTGCCACCTTGTGGGATGTACCCCCATAAAAGCCGGCGCTGCAGTGAATAGGCTCGATCTGTTTCAGGGATCATGAAGCAAATCAGATGGAAATGAGCTTAAAAGACAAAAAAACAGGAAATGCACGCATCTGTGCTTGATACACAATTAGGATGTTTCTCTGTGCTCGAAGATGAACAGCTTTTGTGAAACTGAAGTCAAACAGTGTGGTTAGGCCGTCCAATTTCATCTCCATTAACCCCAACCCTCATCCTGACGTGAATCCAAAACATTCTCGCTGAACTCGCATCGTCAGTAAAAGCAGTCGGATTTTGTTCTTCTTTGTTTGTTTTTCTTGAAAAAGTATTTTTGTTGCTTCCACAGTAACATAATCCTGTTTTTAAGCCTCTGTGTGTTCCACCAGCTGGCAGCGAGAGCCGGCAACAAAATGAGTGTTATCAAGTATCAGTGCTGTTGTTACTGCCGCAATCATGTGCCAGACAGAGATAGAGATGATGGAGTGAGCAGGAACACAAGCTATAAGAAAGAAGAAGTCTGGCGTGGGTGTACAAATTGGAGGAATAATATCACGGGAAGAGGGAAAGAAAGGAAAACATAAGAAGAGAGATTAAGTGGTGGTGGAGTCAGGCCGACACTGCGAAAAGTTCTCTCGCATGTCACATGTGAGTCTGCTGCAGTGCTGCCAAAGAGAGGTCCTATTTTTAGGGGAGGAATGTACACAGAGGCCTCGTGGAAAGAGACCATAACAACAAACAGTACGCAACGGGCTCCTACAAAGAGAGGGGAACATACAGTCACACAGCATCAACACGAGAGGAAGAGAGAAGAAAGGACAGGAAAATGTCAAGACATCATATTTTCTGCTGAGAACTTGCTTTGAGAGCAGTAGGACCCCAGGAACATATATAAAGAGAAACAAGAGGACCAGGTAAGAGCAATGTTCCACTACAGCTTCATGAGCTGCAAGCATTGGATTAACTTTGTCTTATGTTAGCAATATCTAAATGAATTAAATGCAAATATTAAACAAATATGAACTGGGTATCATACTTAAATAATGTGTGTGATCATTGATTAAGTAGATTTTTTGTGCTGTTTAAAATATAGATTGATATGGGGTTTTTTTTTGCAAACTTTTCTCTCATATCTGAAGCTGCATTCATCAATTTTAAAAGCCGAAAATAAAAATAAATCTTTTGAAGCTCCACATAAAATAATACCACTCAACAGCTACTTCACTGGCACCACGATAATGACACCCTGGCAGCAAGAGGAGCTGTGCAGGTGTTTCAGCACAAATCTGCTCAGACTGTTAGTCTCCAGAAAGATCAGACAGGTCTACTGTAGGCCCCATTCAGGAAATAACTTTGTGCAGCTGCACTGCTTCATATGGCTGATGTGGTGACCTAATGTCATATCTTTAAACTTGAACTTTGGGAAGCTTCCCAGGAATAATTGCGGGTTAAATTTAAAATAAATGCCGCAGGAGTTTAGTGAATCTAATTCCAGTACTATAGGGTATGACTTGTTAATCGTTGTTTGTAGTTTATTGTATCTATTGTAAGATGTCTAAGAGCCGTGGTCTTGTATTAAAATTGCTGTGTAACATCTAAATATGTTTTATTTCTGCACAGTTTTGTTCATTTATACAATCAAAAGTGACTAAAACTGCGTTAAAACAACAGCGATCATGTTAAAACAAAAAAGCCTGAAACTTAAAAGGTTTAACTGCTAACACAGTGGTCTCTTCTCAGCATGGACCGACCTGCTGTTGAAGTCTTCCACTACAAAGACAAAGAGCATTCCTCCGACCTGCTCCTGCAGCTCAACAGACTGAGACAGGACAACATCCTGACCGATGTGTGGCTGTGTTCAGACAACACAGAGATCCCCTGTCACCGTAACGTCCTGGTCTCCAGCAGCCCTTATTTCAGAGCCATGTTCTGCAACAACTTCATGGAGAGGCATCAGACCAAGATTGACTTAAAGGGCACCACGTCAGCCATTCTGAGCAGCGTCATTGACTATGTTTACACCGGATTCATCAGTATCAGCATGGACATTGTGCTCCCCCTGATGCAGGCGGCGTCCATGTTGCAGTATGGCCGCCTTTTTGAGGCCTGCTCTGGATTCCTTCAGAAGCAGCTGATCCCGGAAAACTGCCTGAGCATGATAAGACTTTCTGACATCATGAACTGTAACAGCTTGAGAGACAAAGCAAAAGATATGGCCATGAAGAGCTTCTCTGATGTGTCGGCATCCGAGGATCTGTGTGACCTCTCCTTGCCGGAGATCATGGGTTACCTGGAGGATGACGGCCTTTGCGCAGAGGAGGAGCAGGTCTTTGAGACACTTGTCGCTTGGATCCATCACGACCCTTTATCCAGGCGTGGTGCCATCAGTGACCTCTTCAAGAAAGTTCGTCTTCGATACATCCACCCCACCTACCTCTTCCAGTTCATAGCCAATGACCCCCTGATCCAGTCCTCCACTCTCTGCACCGAGCTCATTGAATCTGTGAGACGACTCATGTTTTCCGTTAGCACCAAATACATTGGAGATTCTGTGGTCGACTTCAAACCTCTCTGGGTCGCACCGAGGCGTTACACCTACCATGATATGTTGGTGGTGGTAGGAGGGAGGAAGAACAACGAGCAGACCTCGAGGGAGGCGCTGGTCTTCGACGAGAAGAGCCAGAAGTGGCAGTGGCTTGCCAAGCTGCCTGTTCGTCTTTACAAACCGTCCTATGTTGCCCTTCACAGCGTCCTGTATGTCATCGGAGGCCTGACCGCAAACACCAAGTACAGCAAAGTCAGCGCGGACGTCTACACTCTCTCCCTGAAGACCAACCAGTGGCGGACAGCAGAGCCCATGCTTCAGTCACGCTTTGCCCACCAGAGTGTCTCCTACCTCCACTTCATCTTCGTCCTGGGCGGCCTTGGACCTGACAGACGACTGACAGACAGTGTAGAGAGGTGAGATGCACCGTCCTCAGTCAAGAGATGCTGTTGGTAGTAAGAGTGACATGTACAGAATTAAACACATTATGCTATTATCAGGTACAACAGTATGTTCAACCAGTGGGAGTGTATGGCGCCCATGCCCGAGGCCGTTCTTCACCCCGCGGTCGCTGCTACTAACCAGAGGATCTACATGTTTGGAGGAGAGGATACCATGCAGAACCCTGTCAGGATAATACAGGTAAAACTGTTGTTCATTCATCTGCCTTTTCACGCTCATCCATTCATTCGCTCAGAACTTTTCCCTTCGCCTCTTCTGCAGGTGTATCACATTGCCAGGAACATGTGGTCTAAGATGGAGAATAGAACAGTGAAGAACGTGTCTGCTCCGGCTGTGGTTATGGATGAAAAAATCTACATCATTGGAGGTAGATAGAAGCGCTGTTAAAGGCTACGATGCAAGAATGAGCATTGCACACTTAGCTGAATTAGTGCTTTGGGATTAGATGTATTAAAAGGTCAAGTCTGGTATGATAGATACCAGAACAATGGGGTCAGTAGGACTTTTATCCTTAAAACCTGAATGAAGCGTCTAGAATTAGATCACCACATTCTGCTGGAGCCACACTTACTTCCTCTCTCATACAAATATCTTGCCTGTCACAGGATACACCAGGAGGATGATCGCATACGACACTAAGGCCAACAGGTTCATCAAGTGTGCCAATCTGAAGGAGAGGAGGATGCACCACTCTGCCACCGTTCTCAACAACAAACTCTACGTCACGGGCGGGCGATACGTCAACGGCCACGACGTCATCGAGGACTCGGACAGTTTTGAGTCCTATGACTTAAAGACGGACACTTGGACATCTAAAGGGAGTCTGCCGTTTAAGCTGTTTGACCACGGCTCGCTGACTCTGACGTGTGTCTCACAAACATGGGCAAAATCCTAAGTTAATCTTTTATTTAGAAATAAAGGCAGGATTCATATTTTAATGATGTCTATTTGAAACCTGTTTACTACCAGACTTCACTGGTACATGATTCATAAAGTCAACATACCTCAAGTATTTCAGGGTGTACATATAAGAATTTTATAACCCGAATACCTGAACACTTTTGCATATTCCATGACGTTCCCAAGCTTTTATTTAACACCCAAACCTATGAAAATAAGATAACACAACTTAAAATAATACTGCCCTTCATTACCTTTTGATTAAATCACACAGATACGTACACAGGCCCTTCATGGCAAATCAAGGGTGCTTTAACAAACAGGCTGCACAGCCTGTTCTTAACCTGTCTGACTTCACAAAGGGTAAAAGTACTATTTTGGGCCTGCTCTAAATCACAAGATTTCACTTGTCATGTTTAAATCCTGGGGGCTGTGTACTGTTTGGTGAGAGTCAAAGCCATGTTCAGCTCTTAGGACTAAACCTGCTGATGTGTCTGGAGAACTTTTGGACGATTGTCTCCTGCTTCCTTGGAAAATTATTACGAAATGTTGAACTTATATATTTTTTGCATGTCTTTTTTGTACTATTAGTATTATATAATGCACAGCTATACACTTTTAGTATATAGTAACTATATGCTGACATAATAGTGACTTTCCTCCATATATAAAGCTTCCTGAAAAACATTTAAAAAATCTTTACTAATGTTTTGTACTGCTGTTTTCTGTTTGTTTGTTTTTCTACCTTTGAAAATAAAGTGTCACACCAATACATGTGACGTCTCTAAATCTCCCATGTGGTACAGCATGTTGTAGCAGTGCTGACAGTGAACGAAATCTGAGCAGCACATGTGTCCCGTATGCCTCATCATGTGTCCGTTTGACCCCCCACTCGATGCTCCTGTTCACGCAGGACCTCTGCATGTCCAGACAGGTTCCTGTCCTGCATGTACGGGGAGACTAGAGATATAGAAAAGCCACAGTCTAAGTATAATCCAGCAGAAACAAATCATTTCTCCAGCTGTGACAGGTAAAATTAAGTCTCGACAGGCTAACATGAGTTTAATTTTTTCTTTTGTTGTTGTTGTAGAAATCTTTTGGATTACTAGGGGAAATGGGAGATATCAAATCCAGATTTAGTTGTATCCTCCTGAGCAGAACATCACTGGTGATTTAGTTCGGTGGTCTAAATCAGTTGTTTCGAGTGTTTTTCACATGTGACAGATTTCAATCAAACCCATCAGCAACAGACGGAGTGACAGCCTGAGTTCATTCATCAGAGACTTGGGTCAGCTTTTCATATGGAGTAAACGTGATGTGAGCAGAAGTTACAACATGTGACTTTATGGAAGTCACTGGGTCAAAGTTTACAGTTCCAACAAATGGAGTCCAAGGGACGGTGGGTGGAGTAGACGGGGTGGCGAGGGGGGGGGGGGTTGAGAAAAGGTGGAGGGCGCTGGAAAAACTATAGGTGATCTGACGTTATTTTGAGAAACAAACAAGAGGGTGAATGTTACACCACGTGAGGCATTTGGCGCTGTCGGTTGCCATGCGAGCTGGCAGATGTGAAAGGAGACTAGAGAGAGAGAGAGGGGGAGAGAGAAACTGATGAGAAGGATTTCACAACAGAGAATCTGAGCGAGTGATGAAACTCATCCAGGAGTAGCAGCAACAGGTGTATGTTTGTGTAACTCTGTATGTTGTGTGTGTGTATGTGTGTGTGTGTGTGTGCGTGTGTGTGTGTGTGTGTGTGTGTGTGTCATTAAGGTTTTTAGAGGGTCAAGCAGGACTGTGCAGCTGTCAGGTCTGGCCACGACATCACAACAAAAACAGAGATGATAGATGGAAGAGAGAGAGAGAGAGAGAGAGAGGCAGCGTGTGCGTTCCCTAATAACCTTTCAAAACATTCTCTAATTTGATGTCTCGTGGGTCCTTGAAAATATTGGCCTAGTTGTATTTCGGAAAAATACACAGAGTACCTACTACACACCGCGTGGACACACACATGCTATATACGTGTCAGTGTAAACAAGCGTGAGGGCTTACATCAGTGCCAGCTCTCTAATGCTTTCAGCACATTAGGTGATTTCAGCATAGTGCTAATGTCACCATCTGTGACAGTATGAGTATGGCATGTAAGTGTGCCAAAATGTGCTTCTTAGAACACTGAGTACATTATGGGATTTGGGGTAGTTAGAGGATCACCAAAATCATTAGGACACATCACCTTGGGAGCATGAACTTACATTCCTTCCAGTTTATAGTCGTGGTGCAAGCTACAAAGTCAGACAAGAAGCAGCTGGTTTGATTCTTTAGGGACAGTGGAGGGTAGTAAACAATTTCACAGCAATCCACACAATAGTTGGTTTGAAATTTCAGTCTGAATTAAGGTAGTGAAAATGAAACCTGTACATCCACAACTACTAGAAAGTAAAAAAAAACAAAAACAGGACTTCTTCTTTTCTCTTGTTAACGTAATAACGTTAACGTTAACTTACTGCTGTCTGGTGCAACACTTGATACGTCTGATTCAGCATTGTTTGTCATGAATAAACTAAATGTTAGTCATAGGTCATAGCTTCATCCTTGGTCAGCCAGTCACCAGCTGACCGAGCACTTGCTGGGACTTTCCGTATCATGCTGGTGTTCGGTCTACTCTACAAATAGACTTAATCAGACAACAGGGACAACTGCAGTTTGCACTGAAATACATTCTCAGTGTTGAAGTTCCACTTTTGATACCCCACTGCACTCTGTTTGGTTACCCACATGAGGAAGTGTTGAGTTATTTTAAGTCACTTCTGCAGTGGCTGCAATTGTAAGTTGTGAACAGTTCACATCTACCTACGATGCCCGGTCATATATTCTCGTGTGATGTCCCGTTGAGAGATTTTATAAGAGCTACATGACCTTTTGGATATATCAGGGTGTTTCATTAAAGTGTCAGACATGACGCTTCAGATACACCTGTTTGAAAAGCTTAATGAGCTAGCGCTGTAAGGTCTGAGTGAATCATATGCTACTGGCAAATATGAAGTCACTGATGAACAAGAGATACTTATGCCAAGGCAAATAAATGAAGACAAAATAAGTTTAAATCAAAAACCACTTCATCTGCAGAACTGCTCCTGCTAGACAAGACCACATGTGTCTCAACATGAGCACGAGACGAGCTGAAACACCAGTCTGGTAGTTCTCGGAAGAAAAGCACACTCGTTGCGCACCATGTGCAGCTGCTGACATGTTTTGCTGATTGTATAGTGTGTCGTGAATTATGAGGACCAAGAAAATCCCTTTGAGCCCCTTCTCGCACCCCTCACTGCCTCACTGCAGACAGATATGTAAGCAGTCACTCACACGGGTGTAGATACAGGCACACAAAGGCAACACAGAAACATAGCAGTATTTTGCAAAGACAACAACTGAAACAATGCGTGCATCGCGTGGGGGGATTTTTAGGAAGTGGACGTACGTACATGAGCTCACTGATCAGAGCAAGGTGTGCTCTGGTGAGACAAACCACTTCCGCACTGATCGCTTTTGTTATTCATTTTTTTTGTATTGAATGCTGATGACAAAAGCAACAAAGTGGGCAGTTAACCTCATCTCTGCCTATAAATGTTTAAATGACACAAGAAAGGCTATTAAAGCTATAAAAAATGAGATTTGTTTCCCAGAAAGTTTGTAAAGTGTGTTTAATTAAGCTGATAGGATGTGACCCAGTGGTCTGGATGGGATTAGTTACACATTATCTGCCCGGGTGGAGGCCAGAATCAACAAAATACCCTCATCCATGGATCAATTGGTGCCATTTTCAAAAACAAACAAACAAACAAACAAAAAACAAAACAGTCAGCAGACACACACTCCTGCACAATCCACAGTGAAACCCAATACCCTGCAGCAATGTAAAGGACAACTCAATCTATTTATAATACCAGGAGTAACTAAGAATCTGGGGAGTTCACTGCCACGTTGCTGGGAGATCTGAATGTTTCTGTTCTTTTCTTTTTTTTTCTTTATGATGCCATAAAACCTGTAGTGATAGCTGGGACTAAAAACACTTCCCGGCAAGTGTTTTTCCTCAACATCAGTGCATTACAAAAACAATAGTGCGGCAACTCTTAGTGTATAGTCTCCTTAGGTTTTGCCTTATATCACAACAGCCAGTGGTAGGGATTTCAGATCATTTAATTTCACTTTCATTGTAAAAATATTAATTATCTCCTTAACTAAATACAGAGACCTTAATCTATAATGTTAATAAAATCAATAAAAAGTAAAAATGTATTCAGGTTTTGGCCAATAAAATGAAATAATCAAATACAGACAGTCCTATGTCTGAGGTGAGTAGCCTACAGTACTCGAGTAAATGTACTTTCCAGCGCCTGGCAACTGTTACATAATCGCCTTCAAGGCCGTTTCACGTTTTTAAAAAGCGCCTTATGCTCATGGATTCATCAGATTAACAAATATTTCAAATGAACGTCTTCGGTGTCATTGCCGTGTCGTGAAAAGTTGTGATTCCTCCGCTCCTTCCTCCGAGAAGTTTTGCAACGCTCAAGTTGATAAACAAAGCCACGTGCTACAGGGAAGTTTCCAAAGTGGGCGGTTCTCGTGCGTTTCCGGGTTCTGAGCTGGAGGATATAAAGAGGAGCTGCGCAATGTCAACAGTAGATTAGAAACACATAGAAGAAAACGAGCAGAAGAAGAAGAAGAACAAGAGGAAGAAGGGACGCATTGTAACTCGAACGGGGACTACTTCCTGATATATAAACATATATACATATATATTAAAAAACTCCAGGATGCCTTTTCTCGGACAGGACTGGAGGTCACCGGGTCAGAGTTGGGTTAAAACCGAAGAAGGATGGAAGAAGACAACGGGAGACGACAAAAACAACAACGTCACCGTGCAGAGGTTGGTCATTAAAATGCGCAGCTCTTAAATGCGCCATTGCTCTTAAGTTAGAGGAAGATGGAGGGAGGAAAAAAAACAAAGAGAAGGAGGAGGAGGAAGAGGAGACGGCGAAGTTTTGAAGAAAGCGCTGCGAACAAAGAAAGACCCACACCATTAACCACGGTGTCTTGTTGTTTTTCTGGTTGCCATGTTTCTTTTCGAGGTTAATCACTGAGCTATTAATAACCTAACAACAAGTGAGGGGATTAAGAGACGTCTGTCCACTTTCCAGCCTGACTACACTCCTTTCTAACAAGGAAGAGCTTGTATTAAAACATGGCCTGTTTGTTTTGGTGCTTGAGCTCTTCCTACATAAAAAAAACAAAAAAAACACAAACAAAGAAACGGAAAGGGCATAAACCACAGTGCATATGATAGACTATACTCCCTCCCTTTAAGTTATTCTTTTAAATGAATGTGTCCTTGTGTTTTTTTTTTGTTTTTTTTAAAGCTTCTGCAAAGTGGAGCAGGAGGATTGTTTCAACAAGGAGAACCTGCTGCTCTCGCTCAGCTATGACATGGCTGCCAAGAAGAGGAAGAAGGACCTAATGAACAACAACTCCAAGGTCCCCTGTGAGTAGTATTTTAAATCGTGTTGTAAATGTAATAAAGTTAAGCATCCAGACTAGCACGGGAAACTTTCCAAGGATGTTGCGCAACGTTCAAGAGCCCAACTCTTCTTATTAACATTGTTTACGAGTCCAGCATTTCATAAACTCTACTTCAATAACTATGCCCACTCTTATTTGTGACGCGTGCGTGCGCATTGTTACAGTGCTTATAAGCTGCTTAATGAGAGCCGGCCACTCACATAAACACTCTGCTGTCTCACAGATTTCCACAGGGAAAAGTGGATTTACGTTCATAAAGGAAGCACCAAGGAGGTAAGCGAGCGCCTCATTTAGTTTCACATCAACTTTTCACATCATCATTGCAAATGTAAACACGCCGAGAAAACTCTATAAACCTGCCGAGGATTGCAATCTAATACCCTGATAATTAAATTCCTCCAGCGCCACGGATATTGTACGCTGGGAGAGGCCTTCAACCGCTTGGATTTCTGCAGCGCCATCAATGACACGAGGAGATTTAATTACGTTGTCAGGGTGAGTTCTCGTCTCCCTTTCTTTCCATCTAGGTTCCACTGTCTCTTCTTGTTTGTCTTCCTCCTCCTCGTCGTTGTTGTTATTAGATGTTTTTGTCAGTGGCAGGGTAAGGGTTAAAGTTGAGAGGGTGTGTAGGCCTTTGCTGGGCTCTTATCACTACTTTGCAGACAGGAGTCTCCCCGTGGTGATGATACTGACTCGGGGAGGGAGCCTGTGTTTGCCGTAATGTGATTGCTAATACACTTTAGCATCACTAAGTTAAATTAAAACCATAATTATATTAACATTAGTATTTGTTATTCACTTATAATGTGTCTGAAATCTCAACTGGTACTCTAGGGACGCCACATGGCTCGGCGAAAAACGTCCTCTCAAAGGACATCAGTATCAATAATGCAGTGGGATGTCAGTCCACAAAGCAATTGGTTGACTTTACATCAAAACGCCATCACTACTGGACACCAGCTCTCCCTCATGTGCTCCCATGTGAGCTGAAGGCTGCATGTGGATGTTCTGGTCGGGGTGAGGCGGGGGAGTGCACGTGGAGGGAGGGGGGTGACAGCTGTGCGGTGAGGTGCGACCACCGGACAGGAGTTCATGAAACCAGACCTGGTGGTTGTCAGGTGATACAACCCCCCCCCCTCCTCATCTTGCCTCTTGTTCTTTTTTTGTCTTCTGTCTCTTGCCACTCGTTTACTGGCACATTACTTAATACTATAAGAGTAACGTCCATTAAGTCACCGTTTTATAAGCTAGTATAATATACCAGAGATAACTTTGTTTGCTTCTGGGTTCAGCTAACGAGTGCACTGTAGCATGGTAAGCCCAAAGAACAATGCAGCTGTGTAACACTAGCGTCCAGTCTGGACACGGTGTCCTAGGTCACCGCTCCTCACTGGTCGTGTCTGACGGCATTTGCCGGTTCATTTAACTCTCGGTCTCCGTTACACAGATCAGATTCTTCCACAGACGGACAACAAGTGTTCATGTCTTTTCCCAGAGCGGAAACGTGGACTGAGGTCGTTCCAAGGAGAAGCAGTTAGCCACTTTATAATTATTCAAAGCAGGGCTAGCGTAGAGGAGAACCGCTGCTTCTAATTCTGGTGTGGAAAAGTGTGAGCTGCGCGCTTGGAGCTATGAGCCGCAGTTTAGCGAACAGTGGGGGCTAAAGTAGATACGGAAACGCACATTGTTCTGCCCGGCTGCTCTACAAGAGAGGGGCACTTGATGAGCTGCTAAAAGGAGAAGGGCATAGGATTAGGTTTTAGGAATGGAGCAAGAAAGAATTAGAGGGCGGGGGGGGAGGGGGGCATCAGCCAGGAGAGAGTGGAGAAGCTTAAATTGGCAAAGCTGACAGTCAGGTTGAGGATGAAGGAGCGAAGTAATTTAGTTCAAAGTTGGTTTCTTAAGACCACAAACTCGCCATCTTTAATGTAGGATTTGTCAGTACAGTGGTCGATTTAATAGTTTTTACTTTAAGCCTCCTCCTACTTAACTGAGAGCATTTCCCTGTTTTACCAGAAAGTTCTTCAGAAGATGTTCAGAAGTGGCACAATGACAAAGGTCACATGCTGGGGTCACAGTCGAGCAACTTCAGTTTCTCCATGATGTCACGCCCCTCTTCTTCGTGCCAGACATGCCGCGCCGCTACCCGCCGCTTGTGCGCCGGCCACGGCAACAACTGCGCAGACATACGAACGCACACACACAAGCATTTCTCACGTAGACACTCAAGTGCATGCACTCTGTCAAATGATTCAGCTTATTCACATGACACGAAGATCGGGAGTCAAATGATTAAAAGCTTGTTTGTGGAGGATGATGTTGTTGGCGACCTGGGCCGCCATCCAGCACCTTTCCAGTAGCTTCTGCGTGTAAAGACTCTCAGATCGAGGGTGATCAGAGCCAAGAATGCTGTTACAAGCTGACTGGGCCCAGCGTCAGGGGAGAGTAATGACCCGGTGGAACGTCTCCAAATTTGTTCTTGACGACATTTATTGTGAAGGGGGCAAGTGCCTTTTGCAAGAATGCAGCACAAGAAACATGGAAGTAATGAGGCAATGGGACAGAGTCTGGACAGCAGACAGGGTGAAATTTATGTTGTGTTTCTTTCTTTTCTTTCTCGCTTTAGCTCCTGGAGCTTATCGCCAAGTCCCAGCTCCCCTCGCTCAGCGGAGTGGCGCAGAAAAACTACATGAATATTCTGGAGAGAGTGGTACAGAAGGTGAGCCCTGTCGCTCCTCTCTTGCTCTTTTTCATTCGCTCCACCAGTTTTCCCCCTCGGTTATCGTCTCGTGTGCGTCTGAGGCTTTTGTTTTCCTGCTCTAATCGTACACATTTGCTTCTTCTTTGATGGTTTAAGTATCAAGTGCATTAGAGTATTATTTCCGACAGCTATACATACAAATAATGTACATCCCTGCTGTGTTGTTTGCAACATGGGTGAGGAATTAAGCCTTGGTGACACCTAAAGAAGGCTGCGGGATTGAATTTAGTGTTTTTAATAGCTCAGTGAAAAACACTGACACACACCAGATCCCTCTGCAAGCCACAGTGTAAACTAAATGTTCCCTGTACTAAACAGAGATTCAGGTTGTTTAGGTGGCCTTATGAAACATTTTTGCCAAATATTATGAACGTAACGGGGGACAGTGCAGCAGCCACTCCAAAGCATTTAGTTTAATAGTGTGCTTTTTTTTTTTCTTTTTTTTTTTTGAGGGTTCACGGTAAATATTTTACTGCGCCCATGGCTGCTTTTCTTGTAGCTGCTAATCTGCCCCGTTTCAAACATCCTTGTAATAATCAATAATCTGTTTTTTTTTCATTCATTTTCCACAGTCCTAGATGACCAGCAGAACGTCCGTCCCATCAAAGAGCTGCTGCAGACGCTGTACCTCTCGCTGTGTGGTCTTGTCCAGGACATGGGCAAGTCTGTACTGGTGGGGAACATCAACATCTGGGTGCACCGCATGGAGAACATCATGCAGTGGCAGCAGCAGCTGGACAACATCCAGATCAACAGGGTAAACGTCTGCACACAATACAGGAGACGCTGGAGAGGGGCTCTGAGCTGCTAATTAATAATTTCCTGTAATATTCACGGCCGTTTCCCCGCCACCTCTCTCCTTCAGCCCAAGTCAACGGGCATGTCTCTGACTGACCTGCCGGCCAGTCTGCAGCTGAACATCATGCAGCGTCTACAGATGGCAGGGACCTGGTCAGCCTGGGCCAAGTGTGTCCTGAGCTGGGGGCTCTCGCTGAGGACCGGCTGCTGTGGAAGAGACTCTGCCAGTACCACTTCACAGACAGACAGGCAAGTAGGAAGGAATATATGTGAGTGGAGATAATAATGTACGCAAACAAGTTCAGGCGACATACACAGCACAGGCAGTTAAATAATGAGGTTAAGTATCCCTCATAAACAGGACAGATATCACGGTGGCCCTAGCGCTTAAAAGCATGCACTGATAAGGGAGTGAGGCTGTGTAAACCGCAGAAGCTTTTTTACAGGGTGATGGGTTAGAAGTTGTTTTGTTTGGAGGAAAACCTCTATCCATTAAGGCGTTGGATGAACGCGTGTGTGTGTAGTAGAGAATGTGGCCCAAAAGAAAGGTATCATTGTAGTGGATGTTTTTTCTCTCCCTGTGTCATATCTTTAAAGTCTGTTTTCTTCTTCTCCAGATCCGTAAGCGCCTGATGGTGTCAGATAAAGGTCAACTGGAGTGGAAAAAAATGTACTTTAAGCGAGCCGCTGCTATCCTCACAGAGAGCAGTACAGCGACACCCTGCACTTCTGCACACACTGCCACATCCTCTGCTGGAAGGTAGGAGGTTTGAGCTCAGCTGAAGCAGATGTGAAACTGGCGAAGCTGTGCTGAAATGCTAACATTTATTTTTTTGTTTATTTATTTATTGTTTCTCAGGACACAGACCATCCCTGCACAGCCAACACCCAGAGAGCTGCACCATGCCCCTCTCCCCTCAAGACTTTATCGACCTTTTCAACTTCTGATCCCCGCCCTGAATCCAGACTGTAAATACTGTTGTACATAGATGTATTGTTTTCGTTTAATGCCACCATCAATTCCTTGGATGTATATTTAGTGACTGGATGAGGGGGGGGGGGTACAAGCAAGGGGACAATTATGCAATCGAGTTTATTTTGAGCGATCACAATGGCGCTCCTGAAAGCGTGTGAATGTGACGTAGAGCAAAAGTTATGTAGAAACAATCGGGCTACGGATGGAGCAGAGGAAAAAGGGAATATTGGGCTTTATTTTTTATTATTATTGCACCTCCAAACGAACTCACCTCTTGACCTACATTTTTGCACTTGTTTTTTATCCCAATTTGGAGAATGTAAATTGTTCTTTTCACACCTTGTGTTTGTTCATACAGCATGGGAAGTCATTTGTTTAGAATTGGGATTTATTCAGTGCGATATTACAAGGCCTGCCTCACGTGGGGGAGGTGCAATGTGATTTAATGTCCAGATGCAGTACTGACACAATAGCACTGAGACGGATAAAGGCACGTCTTGAGTTTCTGCAGCACCTATAAAGAGAAAAGGAACGTAAGCGAGAGTCGGTGATTAATCAGTCGTCTTGTGGGGATTCTTTGACATGTTGACACACCGCGGTATCTTTTCTATTTTGCGTTGTTCTTTTTCACTTTTATATTGATTTGATATACATGTATCTATTTTTTTTTTTATGGTGTGTTTGTTTTCAGCAGCACTTGAGTGCAATATTACCAAAGATTGTATTCAGAGTCAGTACAGCAGTGGCGTGTGCCTTTTATCATGAAAACTTGAAACAGTACAGGTACAAACCAAATCCTAGTTAGCAACGCTTTCAGGTTATTTCCAAAAGCTTTGACGCTCCCTCACACCAAAGTCAGCTGTTTGAAACGTCCTATTTTTCCTATAGCCTCCTGCATGATCTTTTTTTTTTTTTTTTTTTTTTAATAGACACTGAGCTGATTGTGTTTACTTATTTATTTGTTGGGATTTCCGCAGATGGTTCAACTTGCCCGCTTGGTCTTAAGGAGTCACAGCTATCGTGTACAGGTGCAGCTTGACTCCGAGGTTCACTGCTCAGACAGTGAGGGACTATGTACATGCTATGCAATGCATTCTGTTTATGTTCTGATGAAGAAATAAAATAAAATGACATTACCTCTGCCATCAGTTATGACACTTATTGAGAGCTAAAGCCTTTGTGGACTTCTTGCAGGAAGAGAGCAGGCGCTGTACTGCAGATTACAGCAAACCTGTGCCTCTACTGGACAAATGAGAAACTACAATGTAATACTTAAAAAAAGAAAAGTATTTGAGGTCATTTTAGTGCACCTGCTCGCTCAAACCATCATGTTTTTCTGCAGAGTTTCCGTCGCTGTTCATAGCTGAGAGCCTCATACTCACACAAACAAATGTGTCAGTGGAGATTCTCTGCATCCAGGTCATGGTATGTGTAAAAGCTAAAAGGTGATTGGGCATGTTTGGGCCTAGATACAAGATGTTGCATCAATGAATGGTGGGGAGTTTAGGTTTTTATTACCCACTGGAAAACTCACATGATTATACTGTGTTGACATTTTCCTTCCAGTCATCGCTACTCTAATGTCTGTTAATGGACAGAAACCCCAAACTTGAGGTGTGAACAGAAGTGAGACTTTCTGGGGACAGACTGTGTAGTAAGTGGTTTTAAAATGATCACTCAGTCCGCCACCACTGAGAAAGGGTTTTGCAATTTTACTTTACTCTTCCATCGTCCATCCATCGTCTCTAGCTAAAATGTGCATATTGTTGTCCTCCAAAGAGTGTCCCTTGTCCTCCAGGTGTAGGTGGACTGCGGAATCCTGACCCGACGAGCTGTCTCTCCAGCGCTGAGTCTGTGAAGGGATTGTTTTGTCTGTGCATTCCTCGCTGCACTGAACGTCATTGCTGCGCTTTCCTCTGTGTTTTGTCTTTGGGGGTGAAGAAGTTTCTGCCTCAGCAGGTCTAGGGATTCTGTGTGTATTGAAAATCCTCTGATACTACAGGCACGTGAAGGATGACAGTGTTTTATTTTCTTTTGTTTAGGGACTTTTAACCAAAGAACCCCAGGGTCCAGGTCTTAAGTTTGCAGGCCTGCTGTAAAATATAAAATCAAACCTTTTTCATTTGGATTGTATTTGTACACACTAACTTTTGTTCTCTGCATTTAACCCATCCAGGTGAGCACACTCAGAGCAGAGGGCAGCTGCAGGTGCTCGTCTCCAGGCATCCTCAGCCATGGACATAGAGACGTCACTGTCCCAAAGCGGCACTTTCACTGTAAGTCAACGAGCGCCGACAAAAAACACTGCTCACTTTTTTTTTCTTCAAACAATTGTTTTAATTGTCCCAGTAACACAAAATGTTAAAATCAAAATAAAAAACAACTAATCCTTTACACAACACACCGAATATAAGCAATGTCATCATTTACACAATGTATTTTAAATAAATAATATCTATACAAATGTTAATCCTTTCCCAGAAGTATGAATTAGCACGTTAAGACACAGTGTGCTTCTCCCACTGCTGCGTTTGCACGTACAGTACTGGTATGTAGGTAGCTTCTTCGGGCTTTTGGAAGCATGGTGTGCGTGACGGCAAAAAGGCATGACACTGTTGCCAAGGCGACAACGCACGGGCATCGTTTTAAAGCTCAAAAAAAGTGTTTACTCGTTTACAGATCTGCTGGTTTCGAGCCTCCCGTCAGTGTCGCGTCAAAAAAAGGTTGCCGGTGCATTGTTGCCTTGAGAGTGGGACGATGAGCCGATGTCAGAGGTACATTCCCGTTTCTCTGAGAGAAACAACGTGATCTAAATATTCCCGTCTTTAATAATCTCCCTCCATTTTAACTACTACTGTCATGCAGACATATCTACAGTTTGTTCCATTAGTAATACACAGCGGTACCATCTTTACGTTCCCAGTGTTTGACATTAGAGAACAATGACATTAGTTCAAATAAAGTTAGAAAGTTGGTTGCATATTAATAATGTTGTACGCTACCTTGGTTTAAAAAAAAAAAAAAAAGTTTGTGCATGTCTGTTTCACTGTAGCCTCCTTCTCCATCCTTGTAAACCGATGATATGGCATAAGATCAAAGTAAATGTGGCAATACTATAAGCCAGTGAAGTCTGGCAGGCTGGTAAAGCTGATGCAACTCTCTGCTTCGCCTGCACTTGCAGCTTGTTTAAACAGTTAACGGGCTAATGATCAGTGAATTAGCAATGAGCCAGATCTACCAGACTTGGCATCAGTGCTACTCTAACACGTTCCGATAACCATTCATTCAACTTTGGCAGACAGTTCTGTTCCTCTAGTGCATGTATAGAGATTGGGGACGGGGAAATGGGAGGGGGGAGGTCAACAAATCCTCTCCGATGGCGTGAGCACCACTTGAGGAATCCCCAGTGGTTCATCAGGTGCAGCCAAAGGAAAGGATTCCTGTACACAAACAAATATGCACAGAATAAAAAATTCGTAGTTTTCAGACTGGAAAAAGGGGGAAGTATTCTTTTACTAATCTTAAAAGACGGAAGGACAGAAAAAGGGAAGCGTTACCAGAGTTAGTAAATGTCACAGAGAGGTACGTTCTCTCTCTCAGAGTTCTGAATGATCCACTCAATAGCATCCCAACCCTACAGATTCACACAGAGAAAAGAGAAAAGATGTAAGAAGAAAAGAAGAGACAGAGGTCATATCCAAGAACAGGCAGGTGAACATGTAAAGGTGAAGAAATGAACAGAGCACCACTTAGAGGACATGCAAAGAAATCATCAGCGATATTTTAGTTATCTGAGGAGTTCATCATCTGGTGAACAGGACATGCAAATAGATGTACTGTGTTTTTGTTTATTTTGTGCATTACCTTCCTGGCGTTAGCAGACATTCTCCTGGCCATCATCCCCTCCAGGTAACTGCTCAGACTGACTCCCTTCACTGTAATGATGGCTTCCTGAGTCAGGACAGTACTGAGAGACAGACAGAGAGAGAAGAGAACATGATCATTGTGTACTTGCAGGAACACAAGGTTCCTATCTCTCTGTGAAGAGTCATGAAAACAGGCTCTAAACAAAGATGCGTACACAAATGAGATGCAAAAAAATGTACTTACACCTCAGGGTTGTCTGGGTGTGGCCTGTAAAGAAGCCTCTCATCCACTGATATGAAGTTTGTGAGGGTAATCTGTAAGTAAAGAACTATTTAGATGTCCTCATTAATGGGATGTTTACACTGAACGTTAGGAAGCAGACACAGAAACCGGCGACGCAGGAAAGCGCATATGAATGCATGCTGATTTATTCAGCGGCATGAGCTTACATTTGTTGAACACAGCTCCATTTTCTTCTCGTCGGGGTCGACTATTGAATGCTCCTTCACGTAGGTCTGCGTGTGGCTGGTTCCCAGAATCTATGAACAGAAATGAATAACGCGCTAAACCAAACCAATATGAAGGAAGACAAGTAAACAGCCAGGGGCCAAGTCAGAGGATTGACTAAATCATTGCAGAATACTCACAGTATATTTGTGCATCAGTAAACACTAAAAACCCAGTGACACTGGATGCCATGCCATAAGGCTGAAATGTGTCCAAACATATCTAAACCTAACTGTGTATATATACACACTGATCAGACATAACATTATGACCACCTTCCTAATATTGTGTAGGTCTCCTTGTGCCTCCAAAACAGTTGTGAATCATCAGAGAATGGACATGGGTCTTCTGAGGGTGTCCTGTGGTGTCTGGTTTCATAATATTGAGTGGGGGCCTTTGGGTGCTTTGGGTTGAGGAGAGGGGCCTCTGTGGATCATCCCACAGATACTTGATCAGTTTGGAGGCCAGGCAATGTTTTCAAGTTTTTCCTAAACAGTTTTTATGTGTGCATCCTGCTGGGGATGGTTACTACCATCAAGGAGTGTCATCGCTATGGGGTGGGGGTGCCTGGTCTGGTCTAGGTGGGTGCTACATGTCTACAAGTAACATCCACATGGACGCCAAGGTCAATGGTTTCCCAGCAGAACATTGTATTGTCACAGGATCAGTCAGTGTTATTTACTTCTCCTGTCAGTGGTTTTAATGTTGTGGCTGATGACTGACCGCTCGTACGATTCCCGGCAGGCCCCACTCTGTGCTGAGGAGCCTGTGGCTGTGAAGGCGTCCCTCCGTGTCCAGACTGCGGTCCAGCACGTCCACCCCGACCACGTTGGGGTTCATGGGGTTGGGGTACTTCCTCATGGCAGCCTTGATCACCGTCTCCCACGGGTAACTGCATGCAAAGCAGGTATAAAAATACCATATCATTAATAATAAAAAAATATTACACCAAGTTTATTGCAGCCTTTAAAACCTTCCACTGGGTGTTTCTCTGGTACAAATTGTAACTTGAGTAGCTTTGTTTCTAACGTTAATAGGCAGGAAGTATTTAAGGATATGGTCAGAGATCATACTCATTTAGAAACTAAACGTTAGTTAATATTTTAATATAGATCAGGGGAAATTTACAAACCGGAAACAGGTCATAGCAACCTGACCCTACAATGACAGACCAACACAGACTGCTTCTTTTTTTTTAAATATATAGATTTTACATAATAAAGTCGATAGCGACCAACCTGAAAACATGTTCCGTGCTCCAAATCTTCATTTTTCAAGGGACAGTCTTTTCCTTATCGCAGAGAAAAGCCGCTCGTGATCATTGACTGCATCTTACCGGACCATTATCATATGTAATAAGAAAACAGGGCCTGTGATGGGAACATCACTCAAGTGAGTCCAGGGACACGTCTCCACCTTTCCCGGCATATCGCCGTCTGCGAAAAACGTCCTGCTGACCCCAAGTCACTGCGACAACAGATAATAAACAGGCTATTTGTAGGTAGATTAGAACAAATGGCTAGGTCGACAGAGAAGCCGGTGCAGCGGCAGAGACAAAGTGTGTCAAGTTAGACAGACTGAGACACTAGGTTCCGGGTGAGACTTTCAAAATAAAACCCCTATTGACTTTTTACAATTGAAAACGCCTGCCTTAATTCTGTGTAACATCTCATACAGTTGTAAATGTTTTGTAAACATTACACAGAATGATGCGTAGAGTTTTAGAAGTGACAGTAACAATCCGACAATAAACCGAGCACCTTGGTTGTGTAATTACCAAGAACCAAACTGCCCTAATACTACACACTTTCCTAATATAACACTCTAAACCCAAAAATGTATCTGTTTTATTTATTTAGTGTTCATTAATCGCTTTTAAAACGGACTTTGCTCTTGTCTCTTTTTGAAGTAGTATACGTTTAATGTCCACATGTCCACTGCTCTTCCTGTCTAGCTCTCGTTGTGTGCGGCTAACTTGACGCAGCTGGTTCCTCTGTACTGCTGCATCCGCCTCCATTTGTGCGCATGCTCGTAGCATCTTTTCCATCGCCCCCCTCTTTATCGCTATCCCCCCCTCCCAGCCATCCGACGAGAAGCAGAGACAGAGCGGGACTGCGTCAAGCTTCGCAGAGACACCCTGAACGAGACCGGAAATAGAGTCGTGCCATTTTCAAATAAAAGCACGCCACGGCAAGAAAACTATTACACTAGAACTAGAAAAATGAGGCTAACTGCTTAGGTGAAATGAACGTCAGGTAGACGTTTTCTTCTGCTCAAAGTAACATGTAATGTTTCTCATCTAAAAGTTACATATTTTTAAAGCCCTGAAGTGTGCTAGAGTAATTTAGAAATTTTGCATATTAGTCCAAAATCTTACAATAGTAATTTATAAAATGTAATTATAATACATGAATTAGATACAAACAGTGTTGCAGAATATTATAATGTATTATATAGTGTGTGAAGTATTCCCTGTAATAATAATCCAACCCAAATGAACAACGCTGCCAATTTTGTTCATAAAACTAGATAACCACTGGTGATTTAGGACTATTTGGTCAGACTAGCTTACTTTGTACTGGGACCACTCAGTTGAGTTGCATATGGACCAGTCAACTAGTTGGGTGGACAGGGATGGGTTGAAATTTGTCCCACATAACAGTGACATCTGGCCCACTGCACCACATTGCATCAATGGCTTTGTGTTTTGCAGTTAATGTTATAGGATCATAATTATGAGCAGTTCTGTGCCTTATACGTCAGTTTTCCTGTGTTTGCATTTTTTCGTTTTTTTTTTGTTTTAGTTAATTCTTTTACAGAAACTGTTGGCTTTTTGTTGTTGGTCTAATCAGGACTTTCAGTTCCAGCTTTCAACTGCGCTATGATGAAAATGAACAAAGAGCCGCTACTTTTATTATTTTGAAAGTCTGACCGGAAATGCGAGGCATATTCTGGTCGCGTGGACGCTCGTGTTCCCTGGATCTGAGGAGCAATTGACTGGAGCAGACGCGCAGTGGAGACTAGTATGTACCCTTAACGAGAAAATCGTGCCATCGCCGTTCATTCAGCGGCCCGTTGATTTCACTCTGGACACGGAACACACCATCAGCTCAAAGAAAAGCCGACTAGTCGATTAGAGAGCGGAATACCGCAGGTTGCTTGACCTTGCATTGAATGTCATAACAGGCGGATTTTTTAGAGCCCCGACACGGTAAGGTGATGAGCATCCTTATTCGAGGGGAGGACGAGCCAAATGTCGACATTACGGTCTATGATGCATGCCGCGTTCAGATGGACACCGCAAATAGCCTAGATTTCATTTAAAACGTTAGCTCAGACACGAATAGAGCTCGGGCTGAATAAAAATCAGTTAGATCTGTTAGATTTTTATTCATGCTCGTGCAGGTTGTGTGTTGAAGGCCGGGGTGCGTGCCGCAGAACCCAAATTCGCCATTCAAATCAGGTTTTCTTTATAGCTCATATCAGAAATATACTAGCCCAACTTGTCAATCGTACAGTATTTGCGGTGCAGTGTTTATTACGACACCGATGAATGCTTTATTGTCATGGCAGTTTTTTCTTTTATTTCGTTGAGTGCATGCAGGACGATGGCAGATGCTGCAGCAGCGCTTGATCCGCTCTGGGCTGTGGGGGAGAGGGAGGAGGAGGAGGGAGGAGGAGGGTGTATCATTTTAGGATCATTAAATCACACCGTGCGTCTGTGTGTGCTCTGCTGCTGCTTATTAATCTGTTTCTTTAAGAGGACCCGCTTTAACGTGGAAGTGGGGCACAATAAGCAATCCCTCCTCTTATTGTAAGACTCGCCAGGTTGGCTGGTGGTTGCGTTCAAGCCAAAAATCTGCTGACACATGCGCTCTGCCGGTCGGGTTCCCAGCCTTTGTGCGCAATGGAGCCTATAGCCTATCTGTCGAGGCCTCACCACAGACTCCTATAGGCTCACAGCTGGCCTCCAGTTGTCCCGGGTCTTTGATGGTACTTTTTAGAGACTGTAAAATAATATATAACATGATGTATGAACAGAAAATAAGCAGGGTCTGTTGATCTGATTGAAGATAGGACCACTCTGACTCAGGGGATGACGGATTTAGCTCCAGTGGGATATAAAGGCCTCTTTCACACTTGTCTTTTTGATTTCAGGTCATCCGCCACAGCATGGAGATTGTCACAACATTTAATTAATGACACCATAGAGTTCTACAAATGGACCTTAACTATTGCAGGTAATGCTCTTAAATCGGTGCATGTGCCCAAAATTGACTGTATGTCTGAGGAACTGAAATCTGAGAACTTGTTTATGAGTAAATTCATGTTTTCTTGTACATGCACTTCATTAGGTACACATGTGCAGATGAATGCATCCTAATGTAACAGCCCTGAACAAATATTTGCTCCATGACTGCTATAATATTCAGTTTATACTGAACTGCATCTGTATGGTCATTTTGGAAGATGTAGTTTGCGGTGCTGCTAAGCTAGATTGAATTAAACTCAAAGGTGTTTCTGTTATTTAGTTTATTTAGTTAGTTCACAAAATAACAGAAACATGTGTCAGTACAGCACAACACCTTTTAATAGTACGACAAACCACAGCCTCCTTAAGGAAAACAATCAACAACTCTCTCAGCTATTTTAAAACCAGTGCTGAACACCATAACCCTCATGAAGATAGGATTTAGTGCAGGGTTGTAATATTAAAATGCATTTGTTTTCACTAGTGTACCTAATGAACTGGAAAGTGAGTGCATGTTGGGCACAGGCGTGCTGCAGTAAAGTCGATTATACAGTGTAAATGGTTTAAAGATGAAACACGTCTTGCTCCTCATGCAGTCACTGCGAGTCGGATGATTCAACCATTTCAAGAATCATAACGTGCAGACTTTCCTCCAAGTACGCCATTAAACAATTGAACTGATCTCTGTAACATCTCTATCTTCACTCCCACTCAGCACCCTATAGTTGAACTGTGCTCCCCTTAAAATAAACTGACACTGAACCCACACTGTGTCAGCGCAGTGCGCGCGTTAAGAATATTTATGTAACGCTCTGAGAACATCTGTCCCGCAGACAAGCGCGTGGAGAAATGGCCTCTGATGGACAACCCCCTGCCCACGCTGGCCATCAGCACCTCCTACCTGCTCTTCCTCTGGCTGGGGCCCAAATACATGAAGAACAGAGAGCCCTTCCAGCTACGCAAAACCCTCATTGTGTACAACTTCAGCATGGTCTTCCTCAACTTCTTCATCTTTAAAGAGGTAGGTTGCTATTTAGATGTTCCAAAACTAGTTGAAACTGTGCAAACCTATTTATTGATGGGTCCTCCCAAACAACTTTAGTATTTACAATAAATCTGTGCATGAACAGCCGAGCAAAGTCAGTAGTCTGTAACGCCTCAGTCTAAAAATTTTAAACATGAGCTCGTACGCAAGTAGTGTCTTGTTCTAGATGGACTTTGACTTCGTCGTAGAGAACATTTTCAGCTCTTGTATCTCCTTTAAACTTCAAGGTAGTCAAGTCACAGGGTCGGTCGGGAAACACTCCAACACATGCGATGTCATTGGCCCGGCAGGTTTTGTCTAGAGCACGTGGAGTGGTTCCAGATCAACTTTCTGTCATAAAAAAATCTATATTTTTGTTGTTCTTTAATTGAAATGCTTGCTTGTGCAAAGTAGGTCTAAATCTGCAGTTTCCCTCTGATGTATTTCAGGTGTTTAATGCCAGTCTAGTCACGAAGACTCAGTGGAACTAGATGGTAGAGACACTTCTGGAAAACAGATTAAATTATACTCATATTCCAATCATCACGATCCTCCCAATGAGGATCTAACGGTCGCAGACGTAGGTTCAGACTAACGTAATTACAGTGTGCTCAGCAGTTTGCCTGCTCTCCTCCCCACTTCCTCCTTCCTGTCACTCTCACATCATGTCTTTCCCCGTTTAAAACAGTGGTTCAGTAGAGGTTCTGTTTTGCTTTTCAGCTGTTTATGGCTGCGCGGGCGGCACGATACAGTTACATCTGTCAACCTGTGGACTATTCAGAGGACCCCAATGAGTCAGGGTAAGTGTTTGCAGTTAGACTCGGACAGAGACACGCATTCTCTTATCTCACCTGTCACGTAACCATATTTCTTACTATTCACATGTATGAAGTTAATCATATTCTATAAGAGACAAAGACAACTTTACAGGTTAGATGAAACAATCGCTGTCAGCCTGCCAGGGAAGCTTTACTCTTAAGTGGATTTAGAAACATGATCAGTTTCCATTAATTTGAACCGTGGTCCTGTTATCAGAAAAGTGTTAGCTGGGAGATGGTGTTCAGTTTCGCCTTCATTCCTGCTGCTCCATTACGTAGTTACTTGCTAGACACAGACACCAGGAGGAAGTTAGTCTCAGATGACCCTAAAGTTTAAAATATTGAAAATGAGAGCAGAAGAGAAGCACTTCACATTATATGGTTAGAAATGTTAATCCAGTGTTGCTGTTTCTTTTTTCCTGTGTACCTATCCCTGTATTCCCCATGTGCTGTCTGTGACAGGTGGCAGGAGCTCTGTGGTGGTATTTCGTCTCCAAGGGTATTGAGTATCTGGACACGGTGTTTTTCATCCTGAGGAAAAAATTCAACCAGGTTACCTTCCTGCACGTCTACCACCACTGCACCATGTTCACGCTCTGGTGGATCGGCATCAAATGGGTGGCTGGAGGACAGTGTGAGTAGCTCAAGCTGCAGTAAATATCAACGTCATGGATTAAAACCTGTTTCCTGTTTGTGTAGGTAGGTCCTAGTTTAGTGTAGGCAGACTCAATCCTCATGAGAACATGAGTCCATTATCGCTCCATTGGATTTCATTATGGGTGTGCAACTGGATAGCCCTCGATTAATCAGAACCATTCTTCTGCAAAAAACAAACTCAACTCCAAGCACATATTCCAGAGCGTAATCAGTTCCCAACGGAGCAGCTCCAGACCAACTTTCCCCCACAAAATGTTTGTGGGTGGGGGAAGTTCGGGCTGGCTTCCAGGCTAGTTAAGCCCTATATTTGGTGTTGAATTTAATACGGTTGTGCTCTTTACCCAATTTCCTAGCAAGTTAATGAGGCTATTAACCCCCTTAGATGTATCACTAAATATAATACTCGTGTTACATGGTTTTCCACCAACAGTTACTGGGAGGATTTCTTATTTCCCAAGAGTATAAAAGCAGCTTGCAGTTGAATGGCAAACTTTACTTCTTGTCAAATTTTGTCAAATGTGTCTCAGTACTGTTGAATGTACACGTGTATACATAAACCTTTGTGCTAGCAGCTTCAGTAGCTTCTTTTCAGCTCAATGCTAATGCTAGCATGGCAATACTTACTTTGTTTTCTTCTACTTGCAGCATTCTTCGGCGCACACATGAACGCAATGATCCATGTCCTGATGTATCTGTATTATGGCTGGCCTCCTGTGGACCTAAGATTCAAAAGTACCTGTGGTGGAAGAAGTACTTGACCATCATCCAGATGGTAAGATATTTCACTCTGACAGTAATCCAAGCAAACCATTAAGCAGTGCAAAATATCTGACTTTTCCTCTCTCTTTGCGTCTCAGATTCAGTTCCACGTCACCATCGGCCACACCGCCTTGTCTCTCTATGTCAACTGCGACTTCCCCCACTGGATGCACTACTCCCTCATCTGCTACGCCATCACCTTCATCGTCCTCTCGGCAACTTCTATACCAGACCCTACCGCCGCCAGCAGCCTCCCGACGCGACGCCTCCTCTTCCTCCAAGCGAGCAAGGCCCTCTCGAACGGCACCCTCAACGGGCTCAGCAAAGCCGCCAACGGAGCACTGCTGGCGGGGAGCAAAGAGGAGAAGCCCCAGGAGAACTCTGGGAGGAGAAAGAGGAAAGGACGGGCTAAAAGAGATTAGAGGGAGAGGAGCCAGAGACAGGTTCGGGTGAGGTAGAGACTTGCTTTGGCTACTAGGTTGATAGTCCTAAAACGTGAAAGACTTAATTTGAGGTTGATTTAGACAGATGGATGAGTTCAGGCGTGACGTGTTTATTTAAGCCATGATCTGTTGTAGATAAAATAAGAGGCGGGCCTTTGTTTAGAGAGGATTGTTCAGTTAGTTAGAGGTGTAAAAGTTCAAGATGACCATTATCAGAAACTACCCAAAAAACACAATAGTGTCTGGTATGGGATAGACGTTTGTATTCCTTCTCTTTATTGTGGTGCCAAGTACTGTGGAGCTGGTTTAAAGTGGTCAACTAAAAACTGAGCCTGAAGAGAAAGTTTACCCGGCCCGTTTGGCACGCTGGGAGAGCTACTTTAAACGCACCAGGGCTGCTTAAAAAAGAAAAGAAAAAAAGATTACACACTGTTGTTAATAGCAAACACTGCTGTATTGAGACGGGAATACACATCATAAACACACGCACAAACATGTCAGTTTATATTCGGCTGTATTATTTTGTTGTTGTTCGCCTGTACAGATATGAAACTAACAGTAATGTACACTATCATGTCTTTTTATTTATTTATTTTTTTTGTCCTCAGCTTACTCAAGCTATTGTTGATGTTACGCGAGTTTTACAGCTCCCGTCTGCTCACGCTGACACCTCTGCAATTATCCTTTGTCTTATTATTATTTATTTATTTATTTAGGGATATGGACTCTCTCCTCGGAGCTGTCATCCAGAGCGAAAATAACCAGAAATAAGGTGTGCATTGAAGTAGAAAATACAAATTCCACCCCTTGAGACTTGTGTGGTGTTGCTCGATTGCGTTTTAAGGCGGAATAATCATCAGCTTAAGCTCACACTGGGTTGAAATTTGGATTATTTTCTATTTCTGCAAACAACCATAACTATTTTCTATATCCCTACTTGTATGTCATGTGATGAAATGTAATAAATATTATCCAGAGACATGATGTATCTGATGCTATCTCAATGTTCCCCTCTCTGACAGCGAAAGCGGGTGGAGTTTTGTCTTTGCCGATGTTTACCTGTCTTTTTTATAATAAAGTCGTCGTTTGTCTTAGATTGCTGGTGAAAATGTCGTGTGCCGAACAAAGACGTGGTGACAGTGGCGTTCTGGGCCTCCCTTTTGTATTTACGGAGAACTCAGAGCTAGCTCACAGCCACTTTTTTTTTTTTAAACCCTGTTAACTGTTTCTTTATATTGTCACATATTCAGTCAAATATCTTTTGCATCTACGCTTAATTCATGTCCTGAGCTGGCTTGAATGTAAATTTATCAGGGGAAAACAGATAAAGGTTATGATTTCTATACAAAAAGAGCGAGTGAACCTCTATAGTGACTATGTATGTTATACCACTATTGCTCTGCCTGAAGTGTATAGAGTATAAATCAATGATCAGCTCTATATCAGCAAATCCTGCTTCATTTAAACCATCAAGCAATGCATTTCGATGTTATTTACCCGTTTATTGCTAATTTATTTTTATGTAAATGCTGATTTCCATCTAGCTGAGAGTGCTTATCTGTGTATTTGTCTTCTTTTGCGTTGTACATATTACATTGTGATATTTTGTACACGGCGCATTTGAATATGCTCCCGGCTTGCTAGCTTTGGACTTTTGTCCCCCCCTCCCCTCTTTTTTTAATATCATAACTTTGAACCGTCTTCTGATTAAATTAAACTGAATGCCTGTTCAAATGCTGTCCTCTTTTCCTCTTTTTACTGTGTACTTCACGGTGCAGTAAATTCCTTATTGTGTCTTTGATGAGGGCATCATTTATTATTTACATTCCTTATTGTTGCAAGAGGGCGGCACAGTGGCGTGGTGGTTAACAGCACACACAGCCTCAAAGCAAGTCTGTTGTCTGTCTCTCTGTGTTAGACCTGTGTTAGATTGTTGACCTGTCCATGATGTACTCCGCCTCTCGCCTGATGACAGCTGGAATAGGCTCCAGCACCCCTGCGACCCTTCACCCTTCATAGGATCAGTGAATGAACGCATTGTTGCAAGAATAGCTTGGCTGCCAGGTTTCCAACACTAGAGGGCATCACAATCACATGATGGTGAAGTAAAGATTCACTATACTATATATAAAATATGTTGACTATGTTCCTCACGTTTTAGAACAACTTCTGTAATTATGGATTCATGGTTTTATAATATGAGGAGAACAATAAAATCACGCCAAGATTATAATGACTTCAAAGTTTTAATAGACTTCTCATCAAGTTGGAGAACTCTGTTGGGGTTTTACAATATGAGGAGAAGAATATAATCACTCCAAAGTTTTAATAGACTTTTGTGAGCAATAACCTTCACTTCCCAGGTTTTGAGCTGCAGTACCATACACCAATCAGGCATAACATTATAACTGGCATAACCTTCCTAATAGGTCTCTCTTGTGCCTCCAAAACCGTTCTGACTCATCAAAAAATGGACATGGTCCTTCTGAAGGTGTCCTATGGTGTCTGGGAACAGAATATTGTTAGTGGGGGCGTTTGGGTCCTATGGGTTTAGGAGAGGGCCTCTGTGGATCAGGTTTGTTCCAGTGCATACTTGATTAGTTTGGGATCTAGTGAATTTGGAGGCCAGGTCAACACCTTGTGCTGTTCTTCATGTTTTTTGAGTGTGTGTGTACCTGTGTCATTGCTATGGGGTCTGGTCATTTCCACATGAAAGGTTTCCCAGCAGAACTTTGCATTATCATGAGATGTTCAGTGTTATTTACTTCTCCTGTCATTAGTTTTAATGTTATGGCTGATTGGTATATCATCATTATAAGATGTCCTGAAGCCCAGAGTTGGAATATCATATTGAAATACTGGATTTGCATTTTTTCTTTACTTTGCTTCTTGACACTTTTACTCACACAACTTGCTTAATGATTTGTTGGTCAGCAACCGTCACAACCACAGACTGTGGAACTTGATCTTCAGGTTCTCCAGATGCTCCAGTTATTCAAGTTCACATAGCAAGCACTATTCACCAGCCAGTTAAATTCTTAGGGAGTCAGACAGATTGTTTTTTTCAGAAGGGAGGGAATACAACTGGAGCTACTTGATGATACTAAAGAGGCAGAGAACAATATTACAACACTGCTTGCATCATTTCAATTCATGCGTTTGTCTTCTAGCATTCGCAACTACTAGTATATTTAGTACAGCAGTATAGTTGGGTGGCTCCAGTAAAGGGTGGGGTCACATCTGTCACGTTTTTAAATCATGTATTGCACAGCTAATGTGCTTAAAAATAACCATAACGCTAACCACCACCAGCAGACAAAATAAAAAGGAAAACAAACCCATTCTAAATTTTAATTTATGTCTCTGCTCAGTCCTTGTCAAACTCTCCACCCATTTTGACGAGTTTAGACAAAGGCTACCATGGTAACAGTACACAGAAGCCCCCACTCACTCTCCCAAACCGCTTTCAACCCCAACCGCTCATCCCCCACCTCCATCTTCCTCAGAAGGAATCAGCTGGGGTCTAAGTGGGAGAGAGAACCAATGTGATAAACTATTAAACAGGGGTTTTAGAGATGATGTGTGCGTATGTGTGTGTGTGTGTATATGTGTGTGCGTGGGCGGGTGGACGAGGGGGGTGGCGGTGTTGTGTGTTGTGCTTGCGTAGTTTGTTGAGAAACACATTTCTATGTGCGTGTGTCTGTGCATTTACAACCCCCCTGCAGAGTTTATGAGTGGGAGGCCTCCACTTGCAGGGGGCGCGGAGGGGGGGTGTTTCATGGATGCTTGTTGTGTTAGTCCTCAATGCAGAGTAATCATTTCACAACTCAGTATCAGAACACTAAAAACAAAACAGCTCATCAGCTGCCTCTTCCTTGCTTGGTGGTCATATTTCCTTACAGCATCTTCATTGCTTTTCCATCCTGTTCTGGATCACATATCTAAAGGAGATGTCTAAGGAAAAACACTACGACTACTATTAATACCACTAACCTGGCTCAGTGACGCCACCTTAGACAATGGATACATCTGCCTGGATTCTATCTACAGTAAACCATGAAGATAGCCGCTATCGGGGTGTAAAACAAAAGGTCTCAGGATTTGCGTCTACTTCAAGACTTGTGTACAGATATCACAGTTTAGACAATGGTCAAGAATCTGTTTATTCACTGCTGAGGCTTTTCTCCTTCGCCTTGGTCAATGTTTACATTCCACTCCGGATCAAAGCCTGGTTGACCAGATAACCAGTGTGGAACAACAAACCCCTGCTGACTTTGACAGAAATATATGAAACCACAAACCACCAAATTATAGACAGCTAATGAACTGCACCACTAGGGTTAATAACACACTGGCCCCCTGCTACACAATAATATATTATAAGGGAGCACATTGTTCTGGTCTGTAGGCAGAACTGAGGCACTGTGACTGCAATTTTGTTCATCAATTGACCCGTGACATAAAGCAGGAGCTGCAACACAGTTTTGGCTACAAAGAGCGTTTTTAAAGCAGCAACCTGGATGAACTTAATGAAAATGTGACATCTTATACCTTTTACCTCATAGACTTGTCAAGACATGTGTGCCAACCAATGCCTTCCACCATACAAGCCATCCTTCTTGATGCCTGTAGAAATAAAAGTGGTTAAGGCACAACCATACATCAGTGTGGGAAGTGCTGTGAGACTTTACAAACCATTGGTGACCATTCACCTCTGCGTTCTGAAGATCACCCAGGGATGTGTGCAGGGATTGGATGAGTCATTGGACGGTTGGTCAACATCCAGAATTGTTGGTCCAGAAACGGTTTCCTTGAAATTGCTCCAGATCACTGTATCCCCAGATATCTGCAAATGAATCACCAGCTACATAATAGCAGCTGAGACTGGATGTGTCACTTCCAGTATATGGGCAGTAAGCACTGGTGCTCCCCAGGAACCTGTCTGCTGACATTGTCCTTCTGCACCAGCGACTACTTCAAGTATAAGGTCCAGGTTGTGCAATGAAGTTGGCAGAAGTATACAAGATGAAGACAAATTGAATATCAGACACAAGTAGAGGGTGCTCTGGTGCAGTCAGGACAACCTGGAGCCATGGAGATTGACAATGGACTTTAGGAGAATTCCCTCTCCACCATCATAGTGTGGTTTGGAGCAGCCACAAAACAAACATCCACCCAGTACTCTTCAAGAACCAGGAATAGGCAAGGACAAGTCATTCCACAACACTCATGCCTAGGACACAACCTTCTCCAGTTCCTCCTCCTCCAGCAGCCAATCCTCTGTATCCAAAACTATACCGTAGCATTAGCTTTCCCCATGTTACCACCCTTATAACAGCTGATAAGCAACACAGTTATTGCTGCTATCACCAGCCCTTTATGAGTATGCCTTTACTGTTGTCTTTGCATTGTATTGCCAGTGTTGCAAGAGAGCACCAATGACATGAAGCAAATCCCTTGTGTGTGTTGGCGTGAAGCTGATTATGATGATAGAATTTATATAAAGGGCAAATTTTCCATTATGTTGAATAATGCTATTAACGCATTAAGCAAGGATTCGAAAATACCATGCAGTGATTCCTACAGCAAGCCAACACACATCATTTAGACCCGACCCATGTGTCATGTTGGTTGGTTTTAACTTATAAATGTGCAGCTAAATACAAAACAACTGCATAATGTGTGCATCCGTCTGTTTGTGTAACACACACAGTGACCTACTGATTCAGGGGAGTGCATCAGCATATATACATTAATCTGTATCTGTGCAGAACGACCTCCTTCAGGTTAACCTCTGGTGGATTTCAGAGCAAAGTAATAATTGTCCTTCCTGTCAGGCGCTCGTTTGAAATGTGGAGCACAACAGCTGAGACCGGAGACAGGCTTGGTTTTTATGCCTCACAGGAACAAAAGTGTATTGCGCCAATAAAATACAAGGCCGCGCTTAAAAAGGGCTCTCTGCTGCTTGCTTACCTGTCGGAAAGTTTAATGCAACGCAAAAATGTTTTTCCTATGAAATTCGTGTTTACACTGCATTTCAACCAAGCTCAGTGCAAACACTGGATGCCATGCAAATATATCCAATGTCATGTGGGAACTACAATATGATACAACAGATTCCTCCTGATAACATTTAACAGTGAAACCTGATGTGTCTTTCTACTCATGGTGTAACTGTGATGATCTGGGGGCCTGTGAATAATACAGGAAGTGAGAATCAGAGAAAGTCTTCGGTATGTGAAATGAATGAGGGTGCTATTTTTAGACTGAGGTTCATCAGGGCCTCCTCTCCCACTGCCTCTTTCATAGCCTGATTTAATATAAAATGCTCTCAGATCATAATACAACACTTCCTTAGTCAATAATCACCTTTTCTGTTTTGTTTTAGACGAAGCAGATCAGTAATCTTGACTGAGACATGGGGAGGGGGGCTGCTCAGTGCAGACATCTGTCACTATAGTGGAAGCAAA
>SRSE01000214.1:0-71647 GCA_005024645.1 Planiliza haematocheilus | reverse complement strand
CTGCAGCTCCATAAATTCACGTTAATCTGAGTCAAGCTGAAAGTCCAGAGTCTGGAGGAGGACTAGTATGAAACTGATCCGCCATTTCTAGTCTCTGCGTGATCAGCGCCAGACCTGCTTCCTAAATATGATTTCAACTTCTTTGATTATTTCCATCCATGACACAGTCTTTGATTTGAAATCTGTCTCTAGAAGTTTGATCTGCTTTTCTAACGGGAACTCTGAAAGTAACTAATTTTTTACTCAGTATCAGGTCATGTATTTTTCAACCTTGACCTTTATACTGTGGTCATGTGAGCCGTCGTTGTCAGTTCAAGCCCTCGCTCTGATGTTTCTTTCTCTTCTACTTGTTTATTTGGTGGATTCTGGCTCAGATTTAATAATCTGCTTTCCTTCATAGATTACCACCATTCCTGACTTTCTTGTTCACAACATCCCTCTCGATTACTGTCCAACATTTCAAGTCATTTTACTTTATAATGTGGAAGAAAAATACCCCAAGGCGTCCTGACAGTTCAGTTCTTCATCTTCAAACAGTCATAAAAGCCTTTCCTTCGTGGGTTTGCTCAGATTTTTTCTTGATTCTTGTTCATAGTGACCCTGACTACTACTCTACAATAGTTCAAGTCATTTTAATTGTTTTAATTTGGAAGAAAATCAGTGACAACAAAGTAAGAGAAAGGAGGAAATATTGAAGTTGATCAACTAATATAATCAAACAGGCTCTAGCACAGTTTTGACAGTATATGATTAGCACTGACACAAACTTCAGCACCAACTGCAATCTCCTGCCAGCAGTGGGAACTACTCACATCAGTGTGGCACATATGAAGCAGACCACCAAGACTCTAGACCTCTCTGATATTCACTTTATTCTGCTCCTTCTTTGCTGCCTTCATTCCAGATGTCCTGAGCGCATTCTTCTTCTCATTTAGGAGCACTTCAGTGACTTGGGTGAGCCAGGGCTTGACATTTAGGAAACAAGAGAGAGTTTGGACTGGAACAGAGGTGTCCACACAGAAATCAAACAGTCTGTCAGTCTATTTGACAAATGAATGAAGTGAATCAATTCAAACTCCAATGACTACATTGAATACAGTCAGATCAGCTGATTATCTCAAGGCTCTAATTAATAAAAAAAGCTGTAAATATAGAAAGATGGTGTCATGCAGGTGGAAAGATTTGATATTTAGCTTCATGACAGAAACCTAATATGATTCTGATGTTCCACTGGTACAACAGCATGTGGAAAGGTCTGATGCATGGATGTTGATGAAAGTAAATCAATCAAATATTGATGATTGCGAACAGAGGACATGACACTGGTACACAGTTTAACAAGATTTGATTTTACATGGACAGTTTCAAATATAGGAGGCTAATATACTTTACTACTGATTCAGATATAATGCAGTAATAGTCAGGGTCACTGTCAACAACAATCAACACTATATATATATATATATTAAATGTATGTTTATTAAATGTTGAAGATAAAACATGAACATATATGACAGAACAAACAAACATACATTTGGCTCACACATATCAAGATTCACATTTATACAGACGAGAGATTCAGGAGGTCATCCCACACAAAGACAACAAACAAATCAGGAAACTAATAATATATATGTATATATGTAGACTACCAGTCAAAGGTTTGGACACAGTCTCTCATTTAATGCTTGTTCTTTCTTTTCATGATTATTTACGTTGTAGATTCTCACTGAAGACATCAGCGCTATGAATGAACACATATGGAATGATATCATTTTCACCTTCTTACAGTAATGATGGACTGTTGTTTCTCTTTACTCAGCTCATTGGTTCTTGTCATAATATGAACTCTAACAGTTGTCAAATAGGGCTGTCAGCTGTGGACCAACCTGACATAATATACAGATGGATTTGGGGGGTCAGAGGTCAGGAAGGTCACAGCTCTGGGGAAAAAACTATTCCTCAGTCTGCTGGTCCTTGTCTGGAGGCTTCTGAAGCGCCTGCCTGAGGACAGGAGGGAAAATAGTCCATGTGCCGGGTGGGAGGAGTCCTTCAGACGCAGACAGCGCTTCTTCTGGACGTCCTCAATGGCAGGGAGTGGAGTTCCTGTGATGCTCTGGGCAGTTTTCACTACCTGCTGTAGTCCTTTGTGCTCCACCACAGAGCAGCTCCCATACCAGACTGTGACACAGTTGGTTAGGATGCTCTCAATCACGCAGTGGTAGAAGTTCACCAGGATGGCTGAAGACAGATGGTTCTTCTTCAGTGTCCTCATGAAGAAGAGGTGCTAGTGAGCTTTCTGGACCAGGCTGGAGGTGTTGGTGGTCCAGGACAGGTCCTCTGAGATGTGGGTCCCCAGGAACCTGAAGCTGGAGACACGCTGGACGGCCATCCTGTTGATGTGAATGGGCTCATGCGTCTTCTTCTCTCCTTCCTGAAGTCCACAGTGAGCTCCTTGGTCTTGCTGGTGTTAAGGAGCAGGTTATTGTCGGCGCACCATGTGGCCAGGTGCTGTACCTCTTCCCTGTAGGCTGTCTCATCGTTGGTGGTGATGAGACCAATCACGGTGGTGTCGTCTGTGAACTTGATGATGGAGTTGGATCCATGCACAGGTCTGCAGTCCTGGTGAAGAGGGAGTAGAGAAAGGGGCTCAGCACACAGCCTTGTTTGCAGCGCTGCCAACAAAGCAAAGGGTGGCTACTTGACTGAATCATATTTAGAGTTAGTTCACACGTCTCTGTTAACTACATAATTCCACATGTGTTCATTCATAGTGTTGATGGACCGTAAGGTAACAAGCAGACGCACAAGAAAAATCGGACCACAGACCTCCAACCTCATTAAAACACATCTTAATGTGATGGTTATGACTCCACTGCTATAGAAACCAGCTTTCTACATGATATACACATTTCTAAAAATATATACAAGATATTTAATGTCTGTATAAAATATAGAAAGTCTATGAACTGGAAGATAGTATAAAATATATACGTTGATCATGATGGACCTGAGTTTGTTGAAAGTCTCAGTGTCCGTGAACGCATCATGTGTGTCCTCCATGGCTCCATCTAGTGGACGGATAGTAGAAGTACAGCAGCTGATGAATAAGAGCCAATCAGTGGAGGATCAGCTGATCTGTTTACAACATGAATGATTAGTGTTTCAGCAGCATGGACCAGAGAGAGGACAGACTGGAGGGACCTGGACCTGGACCTGGACCTGGACCTGGAGGAGGAGCAGGACCTGGACCTAAACCTGAACTTAGACCTAAACCTGGCTCTAGATCTGGATCAGGATCTGGAACCAGCTCTGTGTCCTTGAAGAGCGACATGTCCAAGGAAATTTTTACTCATTTTAAACAGAGTCAAAGGTAAGTTGTTAATATTTCATCAGAATTAAAGGATTTTAATCAAAGAGAATTTTCCTGAATAATTGATCTAATTTAATCAGTGATGTTTTTTTATCAGGACCCGTCACAGACCAGAGTCTGATCACCATCAACCCAGCTTTGTGTCCTTAAAGAGCTTCTGGTCCAAGCAGAGTACTGCAGAGCTTAAAGGAGGACGTGGTTCTGGTCCAGAGAGGTAAAGTGTCAGTAAATCTGTCTGACTTGAGGAGCTGATGGTTCTACTTTCATTCATTCAGATTCAGATTCAGAAAACTTTATTTGACCTCAGGGGACAATTTAAGACACAAGTGAGCAGCATGATGTGGAAGAACGAGACACTTTGAAGGAACAAGAAACACAAACTAGAACAATAGTAATGATCTCCAGATAACTATGCATTAAATCAGCTGGTGTTCACTTACTGCTTCAAACTTTTCAGTGACACTCATGCAGACTTTTTACCTTTCTCTTGTGATTTTATTGTGGATAGTTTTAACAGTAAACTAAGATCAGCCATGGACACAGTGCACCCAAATGCTGAGGGGAGGACGTGTGAGGGCTCTTTATGTTTCCTGCTAAGATGAGTGTCTGTTGGTGGTGTATGTGTGATAGAGTTCTGACACACAGGCCAATGCTCTTAGAGCAAACCCAGACAGTGCTCTGCAGTCGCTTTCTGTTCTGGAGGCTGATGGAGTGGAACCAGCAGGTTATGGAGAAAGTGACCATGCTCTCAATGAAACTGGAATAAAAAGTCTGGAGAATGTTTCTGAGTTTCTTAAGGAGGTATTGCCATTGCTGACACCCCCTGAGAGTCTCTTCTGGTGGTCTTTCATCTCTCTTCCTCTTTGGGTTAAAGCTGCTTCATCACTCTTGCGTCACTGAGTTTATACAACACGTTTGTTTCATCCTTTTACTTCTGACGTCTCTGCTTTGAATTTATTCTCATCAGTTTTTATCCAACATGCACATTTATCTGTGGTGGTTTAGTTTCAGGATCCAGCAGCAGAGACCAGACTCTCCTGGACCTGGACCTCGATCTGAACCTCGATCTGGAGCCAGCTGTGTGTCCTTGAAGAGCGACTGGTCCATGGGAAGGATTATTGATTTTAAAGGAGGACGTGTTTGTGGTCCAGAGAGGTAAAGTATCAGTAAATCTGTCTGACTTGAGGAGCTGAGGATAAATAAACGTTGACTTGCTCATGTCTGTTTCATCTCTGCTGCTTAGATGTTGTAGATGTTTCCTCAGAAGATAAACAGATGTTGATCTAAAACAACACAGACACACTGGAAGAAGAAGATAGACAACATATAGATCTACAGTAGAACAATCACTAACTTTCTACAAGTCACATGGTTTGAGGAACTTGCTGAATTCTTGCTTCTTTTCCAAAGATCTTCTAAAATGGCCGACACAGTAAGTGTCAGGCCTTAGAGGAGGAGACAGATAAGAGACTGATCTTTGAAGCAGAGTAGTGTCTTCAGTCTTTAATCAGCTGTTCAGTCTGTTTCCATGGAGACAAGTCTTCATTGTGTTTGACTGTGGACCAGAGAGAGAGAAGATGAGATGTGTCTGAGGAGAGGAGGAGCTAAACTAATGCTAAGCTAAGCAGAGTTCATATAGACACAGTCTGCACATTAGTATGAAACATTGAGGAAGAGAGTCAGCAGCTCCACGTCTGAGGCCTCGGCCTGCAGGTCTTCTTCATGGTAGAGACTCAGATGAAAGTCATCAGCTGTAACGCTGCAGAGGAAGTGGAGCTGGAGAAGAAAAACTCCTGGTTCATCTACGTTCTAGTCTTCATGGACACTCGTGACCTTTGGTTTATTCCTGGAAGAGTCAACATTGTTATGTCCAGAAACTAAACTGAGACAAAGACGTCTGGACTAGAAGACGTTTCCTCCAAGTGTTCAGCTCTAAATGACTGGTGGGGAGTTTAGGTTTTTATCACCTGAAGGTCACATGACTAGAGTCTGTTAATGACCTGATACTCACCTGGACCTGGACCTGGACCTGGAGGAACCTGTTCTGATGAACCTGGTGGTTCTCTGATGATCCATTAATGTCCAGAGACTCCTCAGATGTTCAGAACATGTGGACATTGTTGTCCCTTGTCCTTCAGGTGTAGGTGGACAGCTGAGTCCTGACCTGAAGACCTTGTTTGAGTCGTAGAGGAGATAAACTCAGGATGAGTTGGGGGGAAGGACATCCAGGCTATTTTGTGTAGACGCTTTGTTTGTAAGTGTCCAACGTTCAAATAGTGAAATATGTTTGAGGAGACAAAGAAACAGCTGATGGCTCTGAGGTGAAGAACATGTGCCTCGCTAGGATTATCATCTCTAACATGATCAGTCAGAGAGTCTGAGGTTTCTTAATGTTTCTGTCTGCTTTGTTTTCTGTGTGGCTGATAATGGCCTGTCAGTCACTCACTGTGGACTGGTGGACGTTTTACAGTCTTCAGTCTCTGGCTCTGGGTTCCTTCTCCAGCTGATTGATCAGGGAGGCAAAGCTTTATGAAACAGCTGCAGACTGAGCTGTTGATGGTCAGTGGGATCAGCAGGACTAGTAAACCTTTACCACTACAGAGACTCATCTGATTCACTCTTCACATCCACATATCACTCCAGGGACATTTACCTTGTCTTTGTCTCTGTGTGGACAGACATGATGAGAGCTAATTGTTGATGATTGGTCCACAGAGTCCACCAGCAGAGCTCAGAGGTTCTCAGTGGTCAGTCTGCCCAGCAGCATCAGACACAGCTGGACTCCATCTTTCTGGTCTGTACATGTACAACAACTACTTTCCATCATCTCCATGCTGCACTTTGTAGACCAGTGGATTGTCAGTGTGTCCAACATGGATCTGATGTTTGTCTCCATGATTTCAGTCTGCTTGTGTCATTCATATGGTATTCTGTTCCAGCTGCTGGAGGACAACATCATGACTTTTGTGAAGAACCAGCTGAAGAAGATCCAGAGGGTTCTGAGTCCAGATTACCCAGAATGCTCAGAGAGTCAGAGGGAGGATGAGGAGGTGTTGGAGGGTGAGGATGAAGAGCAGAGGAGGAGCAGCAGAGATTTATTTGTGAAGATCACAATGAACTTCCTGAGGAGAATGAAGCAGGAGGAGCTGGCTGACTGTCTGCAGAGCAGTAAGAGGATTTCTCTAAACACTGAAGCTGCTGGAGAAATGGGACATTTACTAATGTCTCCAGAGATGAACCAAGATATATTCACACACTCATTCTTTAGAGCAATGACATGTTGGAATATTTACTGGAGAGTTTATTCATTGATCTTGTTTCTTGTTTCTTCATTCAGGACTTTGTGGACGTAAAGTTAAATGTGCTCTGAAGGAGAAGTTCCAGTGTGTGTTTGAGGGGATTGCTAAAGCAGGAAACTCAAGCCTTCTGAATGAGATCTACACAGAGCTCTACATCACAGAGGGAGGGACTGCAGAGGTCAATGATGAACATGAGGTCAGACAGATTGAAGCAGCATCCAGGAAAGCACACAGACCAGAAACAAGCATCAGACAAGAAGACCTCTTTAAAGCCTCACCTGGAAGACATGGACCAATCAGAAGAGTGATGACAAAGGGAGTGGCTGGCATTGGGAAAACAGTCTTAACACAGAAGTTCACTCTGGACTGGGCTGAAGACAAAGCCAACCAGGACATCCTCTTCATATTTCCACTGACTTTCAGAGAGCTGAATGTGATGAAAGAGAGAAAGTTCAGCTTGGTGGAACTTGTTCATCACTTCTTTCCTGAAACCAAAGAAGCAGGAATCTGCAGCTTTGAAGAGTTCCAGGTTGTGTTCATCTTTGACGGTCTGGATGAGTGTCGACTTCCTCTGGACTTCCACAAGACTGAGATCCTGACTGATGTTACAGAGTCCACCTCAGTGGATGTGCTGCTGACAAACCTCATCAGGGGGAAACTGCTTCCCTCTGCTCGCCTCTGGATAACCACACGACCTGCAGCAGCCAATCAGATCCCTCCTGAGTGTGTTGACATGGTGACAGAGGTCAGAGGGTTCACTGACCCCCAGAAGGAGGAGTACTTCAGGAAGAGATTCAGAGATGAGGAGCAGGCCAGCAGGATCATCTCCCACATCAAGACATCACGAAGCCTCCACATCATGTGTCACATCCCAGTCTTCTGCTGGATCACTGCTACAGTTCTGGAGGATGTGTTGGAAACCAGAGAGGGAGGAGAGCTGCCCAAGACCCTGACTGAGATGTACATCCACTTCCTGGTGGTTCAGACCAAAGTGAAGAAGGTCAAGTATGATGGAGGAGCTGAGACAGATCCACACTGGAGTCCAGAGAGCAGGAAGATGATTGAGTCTCTGGGAAAACTGGCTTTTGATCAGCTGCTGAAAGGAAACCTGATCTTCTATGAATCAGACCTGACAGAGTGTGGCATCCATATCAGAGCAGCCTCAGTGTACTCAGGAGTGTTGACACAGATCTTTAAAGAGGAGAGAGGACTGTACCAGGACAAGGTGTTCTGCTTCGTCCATCTGAGCGTTCAGGAGTTTCTGGCTGCAGTCTACATGATCCACTGTTACACCAACAGGAAGACAGAGGTGCTGGAGGACTTCCTGGGAGGAAACTACCATAACTCACCTCTGGATGAATTTCTGAACAGAGTCATGATTAAATCCCTGGAGAGTAAAAATGGTCACCTGGACCTGTTAGTTCGCTTCCTTCATGGCCTCTCTCTGGAGTCCAACCAGAGACTCTTAGGAGGTCTGCTGGGTCAGACAGAGAACAGTCCAGAAATCATCCAGAGAACCATCAACAACCTGAAGGAGATGAACACTTATAAAATCTCTCCTGACAGAAGCATCAACATCTTCCACTGTCTGATGGAGATGAACGACCTCTCAGTTCATCAGGAGATCCAAGAGTTCCTGAAGTCAGAGAACAGATCAGAGTATATCTCTGAGATCCACTGCTCAGCTCTGGCCTACATGCTGCAGATGTCAGAGGAGGTTCTGGAGGAGTTGAACCTGGATCAGTACGACACATCAATGGAGGGAAAACTGAGACTGATCCCAGCTGTGAGGAACTGCAGAAAGGCTGTGTGAGTCCTGATGTGATCATTAACAGAATCAATCAGTGGAGATTAGTAGTTTAGTTCTTCAGACGTTCTCATTCTTCTTCAAACAGTGTTCCACTTGTTGACTGCAAACATCACAGTCAGTTGTATTTAGTCCCAGATGTTCTCCAGCTGTTTAAAGCTGTTCTTCTAGTTATTGACTCTTTTCTTTCTATTTCTCTGTCTTATTATTCTCTCCATCAGTAAGTGAGTTTAGCTGAAGCAGCCTCTGAGGCCTCACGTTACAATGATGAGAGGATATTGAAGGCTGTTTCTAGAGTACAGAATAATCCTGAAGTCAGTGAAGTGGCTCCACATCAACATCTATCTAAAGCTTGTTAAGATCAACATGAGCCACCGTAAACTACTGATCATCCCACACAGAGACTGACCCATCAATGGAGCATTTTATTGACTGAGTTCAACGTTTCATTTGAAGGAGAGAAGTCCAGTCACATGGTCTTGTTTTTACGTCTTTCTTTCTATTTGTTTCCTGTCTTGTTGCTGTAGAGAAGAGTTGAAGCAGGAAATGCTCAGAGGTCTGAATATATAAGAGCAGAACGGTAGAAGTCTGACTTGTTAAAGAGATGTGAAACACACAAAGGTCAGAGTTTAGTTTGACAGATAAAACCCTGAGAACATCTTTGTGATGACTTGATGGTGAAAAGAATTCAACCTGATTGTTTGTTCATTGTGTTTGTGCTGAACAACTAAAGCTGAGCCGGTCCTGTGTCCTCCACATGGAAATATTTCACCATGTTCATACTGAATGATGTCCAGGTCTGAGGTTGTCAAGTGATGGCTTTCATTTGTGTTGGACTAAAGACTAAATGTTCCACTTGTGGACTGAAGCTGACGGCAGCAGGTCCACAGCAGAGATCATCTTTCCAACTGGAACTGTTCACTGAGCTGAACTCAGTCAAAAGATCCAGAGTCCATTGAACAGTGAAGACAGTCCAGATGTTTGTCTCATCCAGATGTCCTCATGATGGGATCAGATTAGGGTTGCCAACCGTCCCTTGAAAAACAGAATCGTCCCGTATTTAGAAACAAAAGTAGGCGTCCAGTATTGAGCTGAAACAGGACGCACTTTGTCCCGTATTACCGAGAGAATCCAAAATAGTGTAAAATGTCAATGGAATGAATGAATAACAGGACGCTTTATATGAACATTTACGGTAAACTTATTCCCAGGCCGTCTCCTGCTCTGTGACCAATGAGCTGACAGCAGGAATCCCTCTCATCTCATTGGTCGAGGTACTGTTGCTTGAGAAGAAGATACCAGAAGACAACAAAGCAACAACTTTTCCTCACACTTTCTGTTTGCACTTTTCTTATTGCTCTATTACAAGAGGAATGTTCTGCTTTCTATTGTTTTCTATTCATTTCTACAGTTTTAAGTTCAGCAGGACAGGTTTCTGTTTTATTCTGTTCATCTGCACATTCAACTAAACAAAGGTCTGAGAGAGATGATGAGAATGATTGTTTCCTGTCAAACACAGTCAGAGAAGATGAGCTGAACCACTGATGTGGAGACAAAATGTCCAACAGGATGTGTCCAACTGTCCACTCATCAAACCCATCATGTTCATAGAAATGTCTTCTTCCGTTATAACAGGTTTTATTTATTTGTCTCATGACAGACTTTATAACTGTGGACTCTCAGAGAGTCACTGTGAAGTCGTGGCCTCAGCTCTGAAGTCCAACCCCTCCCATCTGAAACATCTGAACCTGACTGGAAACAGCCTGGAGGATTCAGGAGTGAAGCATCTGTCTGCTGGACTGGAGAGTCCAAACTGTAAACTGGAGACTCTGATGTGAGTTTTCATTTATTTTCTTCTCAGGCTTCTGAAGAATGGAGATCCAGTTTAGATGAGTTCTCTTGTCAGGACTGTCAGATAGAAAAGGAGCTCAAAGAGTTTAAATGAAGGAGCATCATGTTCCTGAACATCAGCAGGTATCTCCTCAGCCATCAGACGTGCACAGGTACGGGCTATTGTTGCTCTGGAAACAGCCCGTTTGCCCTTAGTAGCTGAGCTGCCCCTCTGGAGAGAGTGCCTTTTTATTTGCTGTTGTGTCTCCATCAATACAATGAGCCCATAACTGGTAAAGTAGAAGTGTTCATTCATTCATTCATCAGCTGGAACAGCTTGTTCCTGTGGTTGAACAGGAAGTGATAACGTGATCACCAGAGGTGGGAAGTAACCAAGTACAAATACTTTGTTACTGTACTTAAGTAGATTTTTCAGGTATCTGTACTTTACTTGAGTATTTCTTTTTCTGATGACTTTTTACTTTTACTACATTTGTACACAAATATGTGTACTTTCTACTCCTTACATTGTAAAAACAGGCTGGTTCCTTTTTTAACCTCCACAGATGACAAGACGTAAAAGACGTGACGTGATGGGACATGACTAGAGCATGGGACTAGAGAAGGAAAGTCAATGATGTGCTCATAAAATGAGCGGCCTGTTGGTGATACCTGTTGACCTGATGCTGATGCTGAAGGTGCCTGTTATCAATCCATGGAAATTGACAGGGGACTGACAAACTGAGCCTAGAATTAGACCAGTGGCTTCATATTTAGTAAAAAGGTGATCTATGCACATGAACACAGTTGTAAAGATAAATACCCTCTGATACCCTCCATCAGCTCTACACCTGTGTTCCTGTCTTCTTCTTCTACTGGGTTGAACAGGCAGCCTGTTGACAGCGTTGCCAAGTCAGCTTATTATAAGTGACTTTGGGCTTGTTTTCCTGTAAAGTCTCTTACAAACATTGGTCGTCACGGGTCACGTTTTCTTGGGGCTCGTTTCTAAAGTGTAGTTGCTTATTTGGGCTTGTTCCCAGATCCATAATAAGTTGTCAAGCAGATGTAACCCCTTGAAAATTACAGTTGGGTTTATTGCATGTATTTTATTGTTGGCTGGAGCCACTAATTTCATTAAGTGTGAGTTCCTTAAGAGAGCTGTGTCGAGACTGTAGTTGCTTTGAGTAGCCACAAGGTGGTGCTTCATGTATAGTCGATACGGGAAATTCAGTGAAGGTGCGCTTTGCATGCTGGGAGCTAGATGCTAGTCAAGCCCGACACCGATGCCACAGCGATCTTTTAGGAGCGAGACTATGAACGTTTATGGGAGGAATAATGTTTTATTTTCATGGACACGAGTTACAAGTTGTTTTTTGAGTGTTTATGAGAGTTCCAGGACGACTGAGACCGGAGAAATTGCTGTGATTGTTTTCTTTAGTGAGGACTCCGGTGAGTTGTCTGGTTGTATGCTATGTGCTAATATGCTAGTCGATAAGCACATTTTCAGTCATTGTGGATGTTAATATTGAACGTTGTTAAAAATAAATGTTGCAAACATGTTTCAATGGGTAATATGCTGAGTTGAGTTGTAAATGTAATTGTTCACATGACGACAGTAATTTGCACTGCGCCATTTTTTTAGACGCCATGTTCAAGGTTGATGAGTGTAAATTGTCCGCTAAGGTTTATGATATATTTACTAATGTAAACACTGTGTTAAGTTCATTTTTTGAGATGGTTGAAGCACGATATGATGAGATGATGAACACTATGATACAGATAAGAGATAATGATTTATGCAACATGGTTCATTTAATACTGTAAAAGACTCACATTAATGGAGACTTGAGGTTTTTTATATATCTCATAATACAGTTATTATAGGTTGCATTTGAGTATAAGAAATATAATTCTGAGCAGAAATTGCAAGACAAGGGTATTTGCATTCATTGGTTTTCCACCATGTCAGTGGATCACCATCCTCACGCGTGTGACGTAATGAAGCTTCATTTTAGACTTTAGCCCGGTCGGATTGCGCAGGGAGAGGATGCTTAAATGCTGAGGTGATGAGCGGTTGTTGGCCAGCTTTCGTTTTCGACCAGTCAAACACCCGGGTGATGTCGCTTCAAATGAGTGAACATGCTCGATGTGTTTCCACTGTCATATGGCTTTCTTGTGCCACAATGCCTACACACAGTAGCAGTTTTGTCCACTGATCTCTTTCCTTCGTCATCATAGTTGACAGGGAAGCCAAAATGCTCCCATACAGGGGATTTAAGTGTCGCGGGGCGTTCAAGCTCCTCCTTTCCTACGCTCGCCATGTCTGCTCTCCTCCTACTTTCTCCACTGGCGGCAAGCTGTATGCGGACGGAGCACAACTGTTTTTGTTCCCCCCTGGAATCAATCCGCGGATCACGTGTGTCCCGAACCGATGACGTCGATCCGAACGGATCACGGATCAATGATGATCCGTTGCACCACTACCAGTTTCTGACACTGACCTCTCATTTTATTTTTACTGGACAATCAAAACCTTTACATTTGATTTCATTTAGTAAATAAATACCTGAGGAGGAGGATTATTGCATTTAAAGTAGAGCTGTGGTCATTTATTAAAGTAACCTATATTGTTAGAGTTACATACGTTATAAAAGTGACATAGAAAATAGTTGACATGACATGTGACTTGTTGGAAGACACACTTGAACATGTCAACTTGTCCTTTAACATTTGAATGACACAAACCTCCTGAGACACCAAATCCAGGAAGAAGAAGGTCCTGGAATCAAAGAACTAATCAACAGTTTGTAGTCCAACATGTGTGAGGAGGAGATATTGATCCTGTAATGAGGTCAGCAGCATCTTATTGATCTGTGTTGACATGAATAGTCGTCTGAATGTTGTGCTGACGTTTGGATGATGTCTGTAGAAGGCTGACATGATGAAGATCCACAATAACACAAGGACAAAGTCACTCTAGTCATTTTAGAGAACAGCTCATTGATCAGGACACATTTCAGACCTCAACACATCTGATTGATCATCAATCATTTCATCTTTTATTCTTTATTCAGATTGATTTACTTTTTAATTTACAATTATTTTAAACATTTAAACATCTTTGGTCCAATAAGTCTTTGGTTCAGGCTAAAAGCGGTTAGTGTGTAACCACAGACAGTACCAGGACCCCTGACTAGTTGGTCTGAAGTGAGTTTATAAATCAAATATAAATGTAAATAATGCAAACTAATACTTTGTTCTAAACTCTGTGATAATGTTTTGGATAGATGGCGGTATCTAATGCTGCTGATTCCATTCATGGGTAAATGTAACAACAACTGATGAATCAATATGAATCCTTTTGTTCCAAAGAACCATATATATTGTATAATCACCTTATTATCATTCCTATGTATATAATATATATTCTTCCATCTCTAGTGTTTGTACATTTGTTCATATATTAATAAGCCAGGAAGTCTTTTGAAAACAAAAAGAATGAGCTTTGTGAGGTTGAACCATCTGATTTGTGAATTTGCAAAACAATCACACACGTTCAGATAGCTAGGTACACATTTGTGAATGTCATGTTTCACGTGTGGATCATGGAACATGCATTTGTGACCATGTTGAGACTAATTTCACTCCATATTCATTCCTGGTCAACACACACATTGATGAGGACACATTTAAAACCTCAACACATCTGATTGATCATCAATCATTTCATCTTTTATTCTTTATTCAGATTGATGAGATGCAGTTTGTCAGAGATCAGCTGTGATTCTCTGGTCTCAGCTCTGAAGTCCAACCCCTCCCATCTGAAAGAACTGAACCTGAATTACAACGACCTGAAGGATTCAGGAGTGAAGCAGCTGTGTGGTTTTCTGGAGAGTCCAGACTGTAGACTGGAGGAACTGAGGTGAGTTCACTGTCTGTTACTGTTGTAGATCTGATATTAGGGCTGGGTGACATGGACCAAAAGTCATATCCTGATATATTTAGGCTGAATATCGATGTACGATATATAAGAATAACAAAAAACCTTTATTAGTCCCACAATAGGTAAATTACAGTTTACAACAGCTTACAGAAAAGGCAGAATAAAAAATAAGAGCATAAAGAGTAGCTATAAAAGATAAAGTAGAAAATTCCTGCAGAAAGTTTGACTGTGCTGATGATGCTGCCGTCCAGTTTCAAGTGTGCGTGGTAAATCATTTTTGAAGGAAAAACCTCATCAACCCGGCAACAAAGTGACTGGATGGGTGTGAGTTTGATGTCATGCATGTTGGAGGGTTCAACAAACCAAAGGAGCAGGATGACGAGGATGCAGTAGGCCTGGCTGAGAGAGAGACACTGAGAAGGACTGTGTGAGGTGCTCAACCAAGGCATGAGAAATCTCATGCTCTGTTGCTTGTTGTTCCATTTTTTCACTGCAGCTGCAATGACACAGAAAAACATTTGTAACAACACAATTGATAAGACAATGAACATTTCCATTAAAGGGGAACTACTGTTTTTTTACAACCTGGACCTTATTTCTAGCATAAAATATCATGGTTTACTCACCAACATCACTTTCATTTGCACTTGTTCAGAAGATCTTTAGATCAGCGTGTAGCGGGCGCCCAGGCACCGAGACGCAGCCTCTAAATAACATTATCTGCCGTGAAACTCCTTCATTTCACCAATATTTAGTTATGATAGGCCAGTGCTATTCCCCGTTGAGTCCAGAGTTACCTGTTATCATCATTCCCCGGATGGTGTCTTCTGACCTTGACCATGTCGTCTCTGAAACCACCGCAGTGAAGTTAGTTTGAAGATCCGACAGACCTTGGCTCTGGGTAAACCTCTTTTGCTAGGGTACAGTATCTCCGTGTGTTTACTGTGTAGTCTGCAGTAAGAGTACACTTGAAATGTTGGAGTGGCTTGCTCGGAGTCGCACCGTACCCACAGCGACAAAGAGATTTACCCAATGTCTGTGGAATATCCAACTCTAAACTAACTTCACTGCGGTGCGGTCACTGTTGGCAGCAGCATCATTGGCAAATTTCTGCAGGAATTTTCTAGTTTCATTTTGTAACACACTGGGATATTGGATGATGAGGATTAGCAACGGTACTAACATTTCTGACACATTAAACTGATCAAATTATTACAGAAGACCTGCACCGCAGATTTGGAAATGATGCCGTTTCAGTTTATTTTCTTTAGGTATCCAGAATCTACAGGAAAATAAATAATAAATAATATTAAACTGGGAACATACCTCTTTTTTATTTCCCTCCATTCCTCTTCTCATCTCTCAGCTCCTGCTCCTCTCCAGCTCAAACCGGTTCTTTTCGTGGGCTTAAGTAGGTTTAACCAATGACAGTGTAGGAAGGAACACACGTTGAGGGCTGGCCAATGAGAGCCATGCTCTGCTCACGGTCCCACGTGACCAGTGGAAACACCCAGACCCATTAATAATAATAATAATAATAATAATACATTTTATTTAAAAGCGCTTTTCAAGGTACTCAAAGACACTTTACATAAAAAGAACAAAACAATGTGAAATATAACATTAAAAACAGGTTTTTAATGAACGAAGGGGCCTGGTTATGGAGGGCTTTGAAGTGAATACGCTGTGGAACTGGGAGCCAGTGGAGTTTCTGGAGGACAGGAGTGATATGATCACGGGAGCAGGTGAGGGTGAGCAGACGTGCAGCAGAATATTGGATGTACTGAAGCTTATTTAAAGTTTTGGATGGTGTGCCGTAGAGGATGCTGCTGCAGGAGTCAATTCTGGAAGTGATGAAGTCTGCAGAGAGGAGGATGTCATTGGTGACTTTCAGGAGGGCTGTTTCTGTGCTGTGTTGGGAACGGAAACCGGATTGAAACGGTTCAAACAGGTCATTTGAGCAGAGGTGGACTTTGAGTTGTGTGGCGACAATACGCTCCAGTATTTTGGACAGAAAGGGGAGATTGGAGATGGGCCGGAAGTTCAACAAGATGTCAGAGTTGAGTCCAGGTTTTTTGAGGATGGGGGTGATAGCAGCCAGTTTGAGTGAAGGGGGGACTGAGCCAGACCTGAAGGAGGAGCTGATGATTTCTGTGATGAGTGTGGAGATGGCTGGTAAAGAGTCCTTAATGAGGTGAGATGGGATGGGATCCAGGACACATGTAGAGGTTTTCATGCCTATCATGATTCTGGGCAGGTCCCCTGGTGACACAGGGGAGAACTGAGACAGAGGCTGAGAGGTGAGGAGGGGAGGAGCAGGTGAGGGAGTGGGAGTGCAGGCCGTGGGGGCAGGAGAGGAGGACAAGTTGTTGTAAATGGTGTGGATTTGTGTTTGGAAGAATGAGAGAAAGGAGTTGCATTTGTCAGAGGTGAATGAGTTGGAGGTATTGTCGCTGGGCTTGAGGAGTTTATTTACTGTAGAAAACAGAGCCTTGGGGTTGGTGGAGCCAGAGTGAATGAGGTGAGAGTAGTAGGTGGAGCGGGCAGTACTGAGAGCATCCTTGTACTGCTGAAGGTAATCCGTATAGGCTTGTAGATGGACAGTTAAAGCGGTTTTCTTGTGAAGTCTTTCAAGCTGTCGTTTTTGTGATTTCATTTTGTGTAGTTCAGGAGTGTACCAGGGGGCAGAGTGGGTGAAGGAGACAGTTCTAGTTTTGATGGGGGCTAGCTGGTTGAGACAGGAGGAGAGTGTTTCATTGTAGAATTTGGTGACGTCAGAGGGATTGTCAGTTAACGGAGAGGGAGCAGATATTTTACTGGAAAGAGGCAGAAAGGGCTGAAGGGGAGATGGATTTGAGGTTTCTGAAAGATATTTTTGTCAGCCTTGAAGGCAGCTGACTGAATAATGGCTTGCAATATGAAATCATCATTAGTTTCACCCTGGAGCCTGTGGTAGACTTGTAGTCAAGACCACCTAAACCGAGACCAAGACAAGGAGGAGGGACGGGGGGAGCAGTGCAGAGAGCTCCGGGTCAGCAGCTTGATGGAGCAAGGATCACAGCGCTAATTTGAACTATATCCATAAACCAGATATAGTTTAAATACCGTATCACATTAAAACATAGATCCATATATTTATTAATGTGATATATCACCCAGCCCTATCTGATATGTTTAATCACCAACTGAATTTAATGTATTTGATGTAAAACTTTATTGATCCTCAAAATGAAGACAAATACAAACTCATTTAAATAACTGTATAATGTTGAGCTTCATTCCTGGTCAACACACACATTGATGAGGACACATTTAAAACCTCAACACATCTGATTGATCATCAATCATTTCATCTTTTATTCTTTATTCAGATTGTGGAGATGCAGTTTGTCAGAGATCAGCTGTGATTCTCTGGGACCAGCTCTGAAGTCCAACCCCTCCCATCTGAAACATCTGGACCTGAGTGACAACAACCTGAAGGATTCAGGAGTGAAGCAGCTGTGTGGTTTTCTGGAGAGTCCAGACTGTAGACTGGAGAAACTGGAGTGAGTTCACTGTCTGTTACTGTTGTAGATCTGATATTAGGGCTGGGTGACATGGACCAAAAGTCATATCCTGATATATTTAGGCTGAATATCGATGTACGATATATAAGAATAACAAAACAACTTAATTAGTCCCACAATAGGGAAATTACAGTTTACAACAGCTTATAGAAAAGGCAGAATAAAAAATAAGAGCAAAAAGAGTAGCTATAAAAGATAAAGTAGAGAGTTTGACTGTGTCGATGATGCTGCAGTTAGTCTACAAAGGGAAGACAACTCTCTATTTTTCGTTCGTTCCACGTAACACAGGCAGTGCTCAAGGTGGAAACGGGAACTCCTCAAAGACGGGAAGGAATTGGTTCAGCCATACTCCCACAGCTGGAACGTCTTCAGTGCTGTCCTTCCTGGCACAAATCAACTCAGCAAACAAAAAACAAGTCATCTCAGGTTCTAACTGACCCTTCACAGTTCAAGAATAGGTCAGCACATAGCGTGTGATTCTTGCAAGCAGATACACGATAAATGTCTTTACAGAAAACTCTAACAGGTATCCAAACGCCGTTTTCAGGAAAAGAAAGCCACACTTCCCGTGTCTCGTACAAACTTCCAAGCATTTTTTTACTCCGAAGCACGGCCGAGTAATCGCCCATGCAATGGGAGCTAGTGCATAAGCCAGGTGTCAGCAAGTGAGGGAGCAGCTGCATGAGGAGGGAGGAGTGGGTGCTTGATCAAACCTATTGAAATGTAGATTTAGGCCCTGTCCACACGAAAACACATTTTTGTTGATGTTTTTATTTGTTTTGGCCTATCGTCCAGACGAATCACGTAAACTCATAGCCCTGAAACGCACTTTTTTGAAACCGGCTCCCAGGGTGGATAAATTAGAAAACGCACTTCTTGTGAATCCGTCTGGACAGGGGAAACCAGAGATTTTGGAAAACGATGATGTCATCGCCACCATTGCCACCATGGCCACACCCCTCGAGCAGCCTTCCACCTCTTATATCTTGTGAAACGTCTCATAACAACATCAACAACAATGGTGGACTACATGCTTGTGTTACTGCTGGAGAAGATATTGAGCCTTTTATGGTTACTAGGGCTAAATCTAATTTTTCCTTGAGTTTGGTTTCTTCTAAAGCCGATTTGTAAACAGCGCTCAAGCTTCATGCGCATGCGCCACCTCTTCCTCTCCGTTTTTGGTGAATTTCTGAAACTGAAACAGCGGCGCCTATAGACCTGTGATATGAAGTAGCGTAGATATATCAGATATATATCAGATATATGTGTCTATGGTTTCCCTTAGTTTAGCCCCGCCCACAAGCTCCTCCATTGTCTCTGCCGTCTCTTGTGTGATTGGCCGTCTCCGCTGTCACTCCACCTGCTGCTCAGCCTGGGAGGCTGCTCAAGCGCCACCCTCAACAACAACCAATCAGATCGCGAGCTACAGCACAACCAATCAGCTCATGCTGCATCCATTCCAACACGAAGCTGTCAGAGGAGTAGACGCCTCATTGAGCGGGTTGGCCCGCTGCTGCGATACGTCAACGTCGCCGCCATATTGGGGGAGGCAACTCTGTCCCGCGAACCAATACGAGTCAATGGAGAGAACTTTATTAAGTGTCTGCTACTAGGTGCTATAAATGAATTCCTCTCATTTACACATTCACATACGGACGTATATATTCAGAAAACTGTTAGGAACCTAAAACAACGTCTGTAATGGTCTCTGATGATTCTAAACGTGAACTATTCTTGATATGTTCAGTGTACAGGTCGGCATCAAACCACTCCATGTATTTTATAATTTGATCTCGTTTTCACGAGTGTTTAGCTGCTACTGTGATGATACAAAATACTGAATCTGTGTCTATAATAACCACCTGACATGGAAATGAGACATCTGTATTAATAAACAGCACCAGCATTTACATGCTACTGATTTTGATTAATCGTTTTTATATTATAACGATTAATATTGACAATCATTGGGACAAAAAAAATAACAAAATGAACAAAGTCTGCAAATCATAATAAAATAAAATGAAATAATAATAATGGCATAAAATACTGCGATTGCCTGGTCTAAACCATACTCTGATTTATTTATTTATTTTAGAAGGAAACAGATTAAAGAACATGTATACTTATATTTATACAGCAGTATGCGCAAGGAAACAGATTAAAGAACATGTATACTTATATTTATACAGCAGTATGTGCAAGGAAACAGATTAAAGAACACATATATCAATACAGCTTTACTCATTTATTTTCTATACCCAGTTATTCCTGTTAGCCACATGCTAAATAAAAGGATAAAATATTGTAATGATCTCAGAGTGTAATACAAAATACATCAGAGTCCTTTTATTATCACTGAACAAGTGTACATCAAAATTCTAACACAACATCCGAGTATTACACACAACATAAATAAGAGTAAAAAGTACAACAGTGCAAATATAAGTTCTGTTCTGTCAAAGTCCTCCGGACTAAAATACTCACTGCAGAGCCTGGATGGCAGGCTAGCAGAAAACCCTTCCCTTCTCAAAGCAATTTCCCACCGCTTTCTCAGCCCTTCATCTTTGGGAAACCTACATAGTATGAGAAAAGTTCGCTGATCAACTTTGAACACTCCGAGTAGTTAGTTCGGGGCAATTTAGTTAAATACGATTGACTTCTTGGTTGTTTGAAGGCTGGTTTTAACGCGGGACTTCATAGTATAATGCGCAGGACTTGTAGTATCAACAAAAGTATACATATTCTGATCTCAAAATGATGTTGTAATGATCACATACAATCAAAAGTAGTTGTTCTGTCTTACTTGTGAAAAGTAATCCCGTGGGATCGGGTTTCGCTTGTCATTCGACTGAAACATTTCCAAGCAGCACAAGAATGAGGCATCTTTCGCCGGGTGATAGCTGCAGTTTGCCTCCCCCAATATGGCGGCGACGTTGACGTACGGCACAGCGCTCAATGAGGCGTCTATGTATATATGTCTATGGAGTGAGCCACCGAGCGAACTGCTTTACGTTAAACGCAAACTGTTAAAAAAAAACGACAAATTATAGCTAACCAAGACTATACACAGAGTATTTTTGTAAATAAACTGGTTAGTTTATATATGTTAGAAATGTTTAATAGCAAGTTACTGCTAACGTTAGCTTAGCTTGTTTGTTTGTTGATACAAAAGGCTCCAGCCTTCAAGGCTGATTGCAGAGAGTGGTGCCTTGCAGGCTGGTTATTAGGCTAATGATGATTTCATATTGCATGTCATTATTAGGATCATTTCTACAATCAGCCTTGAAGGCAGCTGACTGAATAATGGCTTGCAGTATGAAACCATCATTAGTTTCACCCTGGAGCCTGTGGTAGACTTGTAGTCAAGACCACCTAAACCAAGACCAAGACACTACCAAGACCACAGAGTAAGACCAAGACCACAGAGTAAGACCAAGTCAAGACCAAGACTAGTTCAGCTCGAGACCGAGACCAACAAAAACCTAGTTTTTGTTGGCATGATAGGCTCATAGGGCCACACAGAAGAGGACTTAAGTCTCAACCATTATACATACCACATCCAACATTTAATAAAATAAAATATATAGTAATAAAATAAGGCTGCATTGCATGTTGATCATGTAGGCACCACCACCACCTATGTTAATGACATTTGAATGAAAATGAAATGCTATTGAATTACATTATTATCATTTAAAAAAAATGAAAGTGACGGTAAAAATGGATTATGAGGGGATTTTTATGAGCCTGTCAGTCAAAATGAGAGACAACTAAAAAGTCTAGCTCAACCTCTGCATGTAACGTCATTTTGTTGCTCATCTGATACTTTGAATCTGAACCATCTCCAAATTACTGAGCCACTGCTTTTTCTTTTACTAACCAGTTTCTCCTCCACACACTCTGCAGACGTTGTTGCTCCTCCTCTGTGCATGAAAGAGGAGGGACGGGGGGAGCAGTGCAGAGAGCTCCGGGTCAGCAGCTTGATGGAGCAAGGATCACAGCGCTAATTTGAACTATATCCATAAACCAGATATAGTTTAAATACTGTATCACATTAAAACATAGATCCATATATTTATTAATGTGATATATCACCCAGCCCTATCTGATATGTTTAATCACCAACTGAATTTAATGTATTTGATGTAAAACTTTATTGTTCCTCAAAATGAAGACAAATACAAACTCATTTAAATAACTGTATAATGTTGAGCTTCATTCCTGGTCAACACACACATTGATGAGGACACATTTAAAACCTCAACACATCTGATTGATCATCAATCATTTCATCTTTTATTCTTTATTCAGATTGTGGAGCTGCAGTTTGTCAGAGATCAGCTGTGATTCTCTGGTCTCAGCTCTGAAGTCCAACCCCTCCCATCTGAAAGAACTGTACCTCTTTAACAACAACCTGAAGGATTCAGGAGTGAAGCAGCTTCTTGATCTTGTGAAGAGTCCAGACTATAAACTGGAGACTCTGATGTGAGTAGAGGGTTCCAGTCAGTCCATGCTGCTTTCATCAGTATTGTCCTAAACACAGTTAGTATCAAAGATCCAGTGTTTCCTGTAAACCTGCAGCTTCTCAGTGAAGCTGTGAGAGGAGAATGGAGACAGGCTTCAGGATTGGACAGAAAGACAGAGAGAGAGACAACAGTCAGCCAATCAGATGAGCCAGAAGCTTGTTGTGATCATGTGTTTGAGTTGATGTGAAGACGACTGTTGTTGTTGTGTTGATGTGTCCAGGAAATAAAGCTGGATTCCAGCTGACAGCCTTCCAAGATGTATAGAGACAGTGGTGGTCATTCATCAAATGTGATGAACAACTGATCACAGCTCTGAGATCAGTCTGACTGAAGCCTGCACATCACAGAAGCAGCATTACATTTAGTAACCATGAGCAGAGTCATCACATGTGTCATTAGTTTGATCAGATCTCTTCAATGACAGCCTCCATGTTTATTAGTCAGCTGATCTTTGTTTAAATGGAGCAGCAGTAAATCCATCACTAAAGTGTTGGTGCAGTAATGAAGCGTTCAGGACTCTCAGCAGTTTATTAGTGAAATCTGCAGAGGAAACAGACTTGATGCTAAAAGTCTCTGCAGGTCTGTGTGTGTTCACTCCAACACGTTAACATGAAGCTGAAAGGAAGCTGGCTGAGCTCCACAGCTGCTCCACTGCTGCTCTGAACAGGACTGAAGTCCCTGCTGCTCTTTCTACTGGATGTGATGATGAAGGGAGACTCTGGAAACACTCCTTCACCTCCTCTCTTCTTTCTCCTCCTCTCTACAGGCCACGGTCATAACAGTAAACAGGACGGTGTGTGTTGTGAGAGGATGAGCTGTGTCCTGATGATCCAGAGGTTGAAGCAGACTCTGACTGGACCATGTTACTGGGAGGTGGAGAGGAGAGCTTCATCCACATGGTCTCCATTTAAGACCATCAACAGAGCTGCACTTCAACTCTTCACAGAGCTCCAACAAATCAAGTCCAGTCCCTCATGAATGATTCAGACACATGTCAACCTGCCAGCATCAACAGTCCTTCCTGTTGTTGTGGAGATGTTTGTTCAAACTAGATTCCATGGCAGAGGTGTTTAAGCTCTGTGCAGTTTCTGTAGCTTAAACACCAGTGTTAACAGTGTTAAAGTCAATGTGTACATAGGTTAGTGATGTTTTGTGTGTCTTTATATGAGATAAATCATGAGTGAGCACAATCAGCAGTTTAAAGTATAAAAGTACATAAAGTATATACTTAGATATATTAGAAGTACTGGCTCAAAGTGAAGGGGGAAGTATTCTAAGCATAGCAGCAAATGAAATTACTGCTAATAAAAAAGTTTAACTGTTTAGTGTTTGTGAATATAGACCTTAAGGAGTAGTATACATATATTCTTTTCATGAAACCAGTATTATAAATGTAAATAAATAAAGCTTTCAGTCTCTCACTTGTCGTGCCCTTTTCTTCCAGAATTTCATTAACTGACTTCTCCCCTTCCATTTCTTGCCAGATTATTCTATTATCATTATATTTCTCACATTTAAAAAGTACTTGATCTACATCTTCTCTGACTTGGCATACTGTGCATAATCCAGCGTTTAATCCTGTATGTCCTACTCTAAGTCTATAAACCACTTCTTCTCTTCTGCTTAGCCTCAGTGAATTAACCCTTTTCCCTGTCACTCTTCTGATTTGTATGGTAGTGTCTTGCATCAGCCTTTGCATCCCATTCCCTTTGCCATTTTTGTATAATTACTAATTTTTTGACATTTTTTATTTTTATTTTGTGAGAGCAATTACAGTACAGTTGTTACTTTAAGAAAACATAGAAAGTTATTTATGCCACTCACAGTTATTTTTCGTGTGTACAAAAAAAGTAAAGAAAATACACAAAGTATTTGAACAAACAGGGAAAGATAAATCCAAAGTCTACCAGGTAGTTTCGTAGAGAAGTGCAAGCGTGACAGATAAATCCTAAAATCCAACAAGACATTCAAATAAGATGAGATGAATAACAGCATTACAAGGTCACCCATTCGTTACATCCGTCTGTTTAAGACCAGCATATTTAACCCACTTGGCCCACTTTTTAGTAAAAATGACTTTTTGAAGGCGGAAGGAGAAGGTAATCCTTTCCATAAGGTAGATGTCATTTACAATACTTATCCACTCCTGTATTGTGGGTGGATCGGGGGTTAACCATCGTCTTGTAAGTGCTTTTTTCCCAGCAGTTATCAAAATATCAAATAAGTATTCATCTGCTTTTCTAACCTGTAGATCAAGATTTCCTAGAAATAGTGTGGAAAACTGCTTAGGAAGATTAGTGTTAAACAGACCACTTAATACTTTATGGAGTTCTGTCCAAAAAGGTCCAAGCACCGGGCACTCCCAAAAGATATGCCAGTGATTGGCTTCACGGTGTCCACATTGTCTCCAACATGCAGCTTCCCCTCCAGTTAAGTGCGCCTTTTGTTTTGGTGTGATAAAGAAACGGATCAAACACTTCCAACTGAACTCTCGCCATGAATGAGAAAGAGTGCATTTCCACTGTGATTGGCAGATGTCAAGCCAGTCCTCCTCAGATACTGACAGATTACCCTCTCTCTCCCATTTTTTCCTCACATAGTCTGTACTATGGGACTTTTTAGACAATAGGCCTTTATAAATTCTGGAAATGATGCCCTTGTTTGGTTTCTTTTGAAAGGCGTCAATAAAAAATTTTGTTATGGGGTCATTAAGGTCTGTTTCCTTTCTGATATGTTCAAAACGGCTACGTACCTGGAGGAACCTAAAAAGATCAGTTCTGTCCAGGTTACAGTCTTCCTTCAGTCTATCAAAACTTTTAAATTGTCCCTTCTCTGTCAGCGAATAGTATGTTGTTATCCCTTTTGGAATCCATGATTTAAATCTTTTGTCTATTACGTTAGCCTTAAACTCCGGATCATAAGCGCACCATTGAATTATTTGTAACTTGTTATTTAATTTGTACTCATCTTTTATCATATTCCAGATTTTTAGCTGCCCTTTGATCCATGGGTTCTGTACCTTATCTATGAGTCCGCCCAGATGTTTGTGCGCTAGTGCTGCTTGTAGTGGGGGATCAGCTAAGCTTGAGAGTTCTATATCTTTCCATCTAGCTTGAAAAGATGGGTTACATAAATTAATTAGGGGTCTAATCTGAGCTGCATAGAAATAATCTTTAAAGTTAGGTAGTGACATTCCCCCTTGCTCTTTTGGGAGTTGTAAAGTCTTAAATCTAATCCTGGGTTTTTTACCCTGCCAGATAAATCTGGAAATGATCTTATTCAATTCAGAAAATTGTTTTGGGGTAATTTCTACAGGAAGAGCCTGGAATAAGTAGAGATATCGAGGGAGAATATTCATTCTCACAGAATCAATTCTGTGACTAAGACTGAGGAAAGAAATTGAATTCCATCTATGTGTGTCGTCTTTAATTTTCGTTAAGAGGGGGCCATAATTTATTTATATTCCTTTTCGGTAGGTTTATTCCGAGGTATTTTATCGAATTTTGATCCCAGTTAATATGGAATTTCTCTCTAAGTTGCTTTGTGGGTTGAAAGTTAATGGTCAAAATTTGTGTTTTTTGTATATTTAATTTATATCCTGAGTAATTACCAAATTTTTCTAGGATGGACATTAGTTTGGGGAGTGAGTTATGAGGGTTACTTAAATAAATCAAAACGTCATCAGCATATAGCGCCACCTTGTGGTCATCTCCATTAATGCAGATACCTGTAATATTCTGAGTCTGTCTTATCCACAAGGCTAGGGGCTCTATATAAAGTGCAAATAACAGGGGCGAAATTGGGCATCCTTGTCTCGAGCCCCGTTCCAGTGTGATGGCATCAGAAAGGCATCCATTTATTTTTATCCGCGCTGATGGTTTGTTATATAATGTACGGATCCCTCTAATAAAAATTTTGTCCAAGCCAAATCCTTCTAGAACTTTGTATAAGAAAGACCAACTTACTGAGTCAAAGGCCTTCTCGGCATCTATACTAACTAAACAGGCTTCAAAACTATTCTTTTGGATGTGATGTAATATATGTAATGATCGCCTAATGTTATCGTGAGTCTGTCTTTGGCAGATAAATCCGGTCTGATCATTATGTATAAGCTGAGGAAGAACTTTGTCCAATCTTCTGGCGAGGACGGTTGCATAAAGTTTGTAGTCGACATTCAGCACCGAGATGGGTCTGTATGAGTTACATTCTAATTTATTTTTTCCCTCCTTAGGAATAACGGAAATCACCGCCTCATTCCAGGAAGGGGGCATTTTAGCGTCTTTTAATGTCGTATTACAAGCTCTGAGAAGGGTTGGTACTAACTCAGCTTTAAATGCCTTATACCACTCTGAGCAATAGCCGTCCGGGCCAGGTGATTTGTTTGATTTTAGGATGGAGATGGCCTTAGTTAGCTCCATCTCTGTAATAGGTGCTGTTAATATTTCATTCTGTTCTTGTGATATAGATGGTAAATTAAGAGATTTTAGAAAATCAGCAATTTGCTGGTCACCTTCTAATTGGGGTTGTGTATACAAGCGTTTATAGTCATTTCTGAAAGTTCTTTGTATTTCTTCTTGTTTGTACTGTTACTCTTATTTTGTATATCGTGTTGTCTGTTCGCTGCTTTTGCAGTTTTCTTGCCAAGATTTTAAGTGATTTTGCTCCAGACTCATAATAAGTTTGTCTTGTGAATATCATCTTTTTTTCAATTTCCTGTGTATATATTAGATTTATTTCGTTTCTGTTTTTATTTTAGTTAGTATTTCTGGTTTTTGTTCTCTTTTATGTTGTGTCTCAAGATCTTTCAGTTCTCTATTAAGATTTATCAATTTTAATTGTTTTTGTTTCTTTTCATAAGCACAGAATGATATTATCCTCCCTCTAATTACAGCTTTTAAAGTATCCCATACTGTAGATGAATCAACCTCCCCATTATCATTTTCCTCAAGAAACCTTTTTATTTCCTCTCTCATTTGGGTTTTAAATCTCAGATTATTTAGGATACTGGTATTTAACCTCCATAAAGTTCTACCTGGATTATCAATCATATCTACAGTGCAGGAGAGGGGTGCATGGTCAGATAAGTCGATGCATCCGATATCACAATCGTGAATTCGATGACGATCTCTCTTTAATATAAAGAAGTAATCTATCCTAGAATAAGCATCATGTGGATGTGAGTAAAAAGTATAATCACGGCCAGATGGGTAGAAATCTCTCCACAAGTCCAGAATACCAAGCTCTGTCATTAAGGCATTAATTTTCTTTTGCAACAGCGTAGTAACCGGGTTTTTGGATGAATCCTGTTTTGGATTGAGACGAATATCAAAGTCACCTCCACATATGACAACCCCTGTGTCCTTTAGCATCAAGTCAAATATATTTCTATAAAAAGCAAAATTACTTCCAGGGGGGGCATAAACATTACAAATTGTGATAGTTACATCATGTATTTTCCCAGAGACTACTACATACCTCCCTTCCTTATCAGATGTCTCTGAAACTTGCTCAAATGGTATTTGTTGTGAAATCAGAGTTGCTACACCTCTCCTGTGGCCTGATTTATAACATGAATAGTATATCTTTGAAAAGCCCATTCTTTTAAGTTTTTCATGCTCCTGTGGGGTGAGGTGTGTCTCTTGTAATAGTACAATCTGCGCATTCTCCCTTTTCATTTTTGTCAGTATCTGCCTCCTTTTAGCTGGATTTAAAATCCCATTCACATTGAATGAGATCACTTTAAGGGTTTTCCTGTTCATTATCTGTTACTGTGGTCTATATTTATTGTCACCTACCCACAGAGTCTCTCCTGGATTACCTGGGCATACATACACCTTACTAAACTCATCTTTCCCGACGAACACAAACAAGGAACAGTGTAAAACAGTCTGAAACAAAATATCACCGGAGCAGTTCAGAACCGTGGCTTCCGATGCAGAGGCTCGCTTCAAAGGAGCCCTGTGGGACATTGTAAAGTCAAAGTCCACGTAAGGGAACGTCCCACGTCGCGGCAGTGGGGCCCTGAGATGTGGCCGCACTTCAGCCAGAGTCCAAATAAAGTAAACAATAAATGAAAGGTCAAATCGAGGATGACTCGCCCAATAAGTCCCGTTTATCTGGTTAAGCAATAAAAAAAATAGAAGTATAGACTGTGATTAGATGGGTCTGGGCCAGGTGAGGTAAATTTGTTATGGCAGACTTCTGCAAGTAGCATGTAAGCTGCGAACTACTTGAAATGTTAAGCTACATGTTTTAGGTAAGACTTACACTATATTACCAAAAGTATTCGCTCACCTGCCTTTACTCATTCTATGAACTGAAGTGCCATCCCATTCCTAACTCATAGAATTCAATATGATGTCGGTCCACCTTTTGCAGCTATTACAGCTTCAACTCTTCTGGGAAGACTGTCCACAAGGTTGAGGAGAGTGTTTATAGGAATTTTTGACCATTCTTCCAAAAGCGCATTGGTGAGGTCACACACTGATGTTGGTCGAGAAGGCCTGGCTCTCAGTCTCCGCTCTAATTCATCCCAAAGGTGTTCTATCGGGTTCAGGTCAGGACTCTGTGCAGGCCAGTCAAGTTCATCCACACCAGACTCTGTCATCCACGTCTTTATGGACCTTGCTTTGTGCACTGGTGCACAGTCATGTTGGAAGAGGAAGGGGCCCGCTCCAAACTGTTCCCACAAGGCTGGGAGCATGGAATTGTCCAAAATGTTTTGGTATCCTGAAGCATTCAATGTTCCTTTCACTGGAACTAAGGGGCCAAGCCCAGCTCCTGAAAAACAACCCCATACCATAATTCCTCCTCCACCAAATTTCACAGTTGGCACAATGCAATCTGAAATGTACCATTCTCCTGGCAACCTCCAAACCCAGACTCGTCCATCAGATTGCCAGATGGAAAAGCGTGATTCATCACTCCAGAGAACGCGTCTCCACTGCTCTAGAGGCCAGTGGTGGCGTGCTTTACACCATTGCATCCGACGCCTTGCATTGCACTTGGTGATGTGTGGCTTGGCTGCAGCTGCTCGGCCATGGAAACCCATTCCATGAAGCTCTCTGCGTACTGTACTTGGGCTAATCTGAAGGTCACATGAAGTTTGTAGCTCTGTAGCAATTGACTGTGCAGAAAGTCGGCGACCTCTTTGCACTATGCGCTTCAGCATCCGCTGACCCCTCTCCGTCACTTTACGTGGCCTACCACTTCGTGGCTGAGTTGCTGTTGTTCCCAAACGCTTCCATTTTGTTATAATAGAGCTGACAGTTGACTGTGGAATATTTAGGAGCGAGGAAATTTCACGACTGGATTTGTTGCACAAGTGGCATCCTATGACAGTTCCACGCTGGAATTCACTGAGCTCCTGAGAGCGGCCCATTCTTTCACAAATGTCTTGTTTCACAGTCTGCATGCCTGAGTGCTTGAATTTATACACCTGGGGCCAGGCCAAGTGATTAGAACACCTGATTCTGATCATTTGAATGGGTGAGCGAATACTTTTGGTAATATAGTGTATCTGGTAAGCGCGAAGATACGATTCATCACTGATCAGTTGGTGTCCTGGGAGGGCTGTCTTCTGAACTCCTTGAGTCTGTCTTTAAAGTGAGTATTTTGATGATTCTGTTGTGTGCTGCCGTCCGCAGCGGCAGGCTCCTGACTCCCGGCCTGGTGTCCCCGTCCCCTCGCCACCTGCCAGGTGGACAGCAGCTGGATCTCTTCCCGGTCCGGTGCGGAGGGGGTCTTTACCACCTTAACCTGGAGCCCTCGCGCTGACATGTCCCTCGTAGCCTCAGCAGCGTTCTCGAATAGCCGGGTGCCGTCATCATAAAAGATCCGTATCTTCGCGGGGTACGGCGTTTGAAACTTTATTCGCTTTGCTTTCAACACTTTTTTGGCCTCGGTGTATTCGCCGCGCTTCTTTAGCACTTCTGGGGGAAAGTCATGGTCGACATAGAAACGGACGTTATCACAAAACACCTCCTTTTTCTGCCATGCTCTCCTTATCACCTCCTCTTTGGTTCGCCAGCTGCCAAACCTGACCACTATAGAGCGCGGTTTTGTCTGTGAGCCGGTGGGCTTCGGAGCCAGAGCTCGGTGTGCCCGTTAAATTTTGAGATCTTGGTCATGCGGCAGGTCGAGTGAAGTTTTCAACAGCTTATCCAGAAAGCTAGCCATGTTAGTGCCTTCTTTGTCTTCGGGTATTCCGTAAATCCGCAAGTTGTCTCTCCGCGCTCGAGCCTCCTGGTCAATCAGCCTCGCTTCCAAACTAGCCTGGCGCAGTGTTAGCCGCTTGATTAGCGTTGATGTTGCTTGAAGCACGGTCTCCGTTTCATCCACTCTCCCCTCAACTTCGTCCAGTCTGTCATTTGCCCTCTTTAACTCCTGTTTTATGTCAGAGAGTTGCGCCCCTGTGTCTCTTCTGAATGCACGGATTTCGTTGAAAATGCTGTTCAGGCTAGCTTCGGGGCCATGTTCCTCACATGGGTTTAACTGGTCCGGAGAGCTACTTCGGCTACGCCTCCGGTCTGGGTCTTCTTCTGCCAGAGCCATGCTTAGTCCACTTCTAGTAGTGACCCCCTTTTTCATCGTTTGTTTTTAACACCACCCAGGTTTGATAAATCAAGGTTTTAGGGGGGTTAAATTGTAAAACCTTTCGGGAGCCACGAGATTAAGCAGCCATCCTCTCAGTAGCGGAACCGGAAGTCGTATAATTACTAATTTGATAATGGATTTGACTTCTCCCTTTCATATTGGAACACTAATTCCTATGTATTTGTTTTCCAACATCTCTTTTGCAGTTTTATCTGCCTCTTCATTCCCTTTAATGCCTATGTGAGCAGGAACCCAACAAAACTGAATAATGATTCCAAGGTTCCTGAGTTGTAGTAACAGATGTTTAATTTCAATAATCAAATCTTCCCTTGAAGAGTGACCTCTATCTAGACAATGTAAAGCTGCCATAGAGTCTGTACAGATTAACCTCTTCAATCCACCTAAGGGCTGTTATTATCCCAGTCAGTCTGCACCCTGCGCCCCGATGTTCCTAAAAACTTTCACGAGTTTAGACGAGTCCCCATTTGTTTTGGCCCGGCTCAAGTGGCCACAACAAAAAGGAGACGCACCACATCAGTTACAGGAAAAAGAAACAATTATTTATTTATTTAAATAATTAACAAAGGGTCGGCTTGGGAACCACACCGAAGGCACCTGCAAGAGGGAAACAGAGAGTAAGCCTGTCTGGAGAGGGGCGTGATCTCTCACACAGCCTCTTTTAAACTGAAAGAGTGGTGGCAGCTAAAGACTCCTGGGCAACGGACACAGGTGCCTCGAGTTACTGCAATTAGCCTCAGAGAATGTGACCACACCCACACATGCCCACAGGGGCATCACAGCAGGTACCTCAGTGGACAGCGGCTCTAATTTGGAGCAATTGGGAACACCTGGCCAGTCTCCCTGAGCTGATAAAAGCAGCCAGTCACAGTCCTCACTCTCTCTCTCATCTTGAGCAAGACACAAGCCCGATTTGCTCCCAGTTCTCGGCACTGGTGTGTGAATATGTGCTTTTATATGTGCTTTTATCAGAAGTAATCTCAGGGCACTCTACATCGTAATGTTGGGAGAACAGAACAGAACAGAACCAGTAAGCAGTTGGATGAAAGAAGATTCATAATTTGTTCTTTATTATTAAACATAACTGCATTGAACATGTCGCTGGAATTGTTTTACTGCAACGCAATTAAATTTCATAAAAGGTGCTCATCGCTAGTGATGTGTTGTTTGCGAACGAGTCGACTCATTGGGAAGAGCTGAACCTTAGGCTTCTCCTGAGAATCCATGCAGGCAGACTTTATTTTGATAGGCACCCCATGCACCAATCATATGCAAGGACAGACTAGGATCATACCATTGTGTTAAAAATTAAGGGGGTGACAGGCACTCCAAAGACAGCAAGTATTGTGGTACAAGCATGGTACACACATAGCAACGGAGCTGAAAACAACAAAGGGAAAATTGCTTAGCAACACACAAACCATTCATATTTGCTAAATTAGGCTAAAATATGAGGCTTCAAGTGAAACTAAATGATGAGGAATCAGGGAGCCGTAAGAGCCGGCTCTTCTAAGGGAGCCAAACAAAAAGAGTCAAATCTTTAAATAGACCTGCACCTCCCATCACTACTGCACGTATTACGTCAATTATCTGCAGTGTCTGCTGCACTGGATAATTTCACACACTTAACTGTTTGCTGTTTTTTGTTTGATTTTCTTAAAAAATTGTTTTATATTGAAAAGTCATGTGTCAGTCTAAATCTTTATTGATTGTCCAGGCATGAAAAAGTGTTAAATAAGAAACAACGGAAGATTTTAGAAAGCTTTGCAAAACATGGGCTCAGTAATACTTAACGGTAGCCTGTTGCAGAAGAGTAATAGAGACATGGTCATACATGTTATATGTGCACCATGAATTTACAGTCTGAACGCACAGCTTTTTTTCTGCCTCGTACCAGTTGAAAACGTCCCATGATGAAATGGCGGCATGAGGGAATGATGAATAGCAGAAGGCCAAATAAGATAAAATGTAGGAATGTGGATACGATTTCTGGTTTGTATTCAGTATAGCAAGACCTTTGAAACTGTGCTGTTGATCCAAAACAACTAGTAAATCTTGAACATGCATCATTGACAAAATATACAAAATAAATACATAATACATAAATACAGTACCATAGACTGTAAATAAAGATAGATGTCAGAAGTGAAGTAAGGAGAGCTCCCCCTGGTGGCTGCATGCAGTACAGAGCATAAACTCCACCCCCTCCATGTTAGTGGATGGGACCGTTTGAGTTTGTTTTAATTCGTTATTTGAAGCTATAGAAACAGGATGTGACATCATGACGACTACCAGTTGCCATGCCAACTGCTCCGGTCCATAGGACCTCTGACAACAGGAAAAAATAAACAAATAAGTACAGTGTATGTTACAACCCGGCTCAAGAGGCGCAACATAAAGTGGAGACAAATGACGGAGTTAGGAATATAAGGGTTTATTTAATTTAAAACAAAGACAAAGAAGACACCAGGTCTGACATAACGAGCCTCAGCAGCTGAAGTGATCCCTTTAATCAGTCTTCTCAGGTGTGACTGGTTAAGATAATTAAGCACAAGCTAAAGACTTGCACATCCAGTGGAGGAAGCAGAGGGGCGTAACATGTATAATACAGGATATAATCCTAACCCACTGATGAATAGTTCCAGTTGCCCCTCTGCTCTGCTCCTCTATGCCATCCTGATTCCTTTATGGGGCCCTTTTAAAAATTGTCATGTGTATCATCTCATTTCACCAATTTAAAATGTTAATCGGCTGCAATCACAAGATGATTAATTCACATCCCCAATAGCAATTTAATTCTCTCTGCAAATGGTGAAGGATGAAGAACATTAAACATTGTTATATGCTGCATTGTAGCCTGTAGATTGTCTGTTCATTCAATTAGTCCACACCTTGGGTGGAGGAGCAGCTAATGAGTCCTCAGCTGTCTTTCACCGCCATCATTATATGTGCCATGCACAGGCTTTGTGTTTATTGTCTGTCTACAGGAGAACTCCATGGTCAACATGAGGTTAATGCTGGGATGGGCCCTCTGGTAGAGTGCATACTGGTCTGCTGTGGTTGGACAGTGTGTAACTGGGACGGGAGGCAAGCATGTATGCTCTTATGGTATGTTGAATGTTGAATGTTGTCTTCTTCTATGTTGAGTGCTGTAACGTTGCAGATGTTTCATGTTGGTATAGATATTTGTTAACTGTCTGTCACTGTCAATAAATGGTATTTTTTTGTCACTCAGGCAAATATGATGGAGGCATGGCTTGGTGGCCTCCATATAAAGACTCCAAAGTGTTTTAAAGAGGACTTCACCTAACCCATCTAAAGGATGGAAACAGTACTCTTATCGAGTACTACATGAGACAAGTAAGGGTGGGGGGTTCTGGTGTTACTCATTGTACTTTCTATTTTGATGTTGTGATATAGAATGAATTGGTAACAAATGGTACTAAACATTGCCTACAGACTGCTTTGAAAGTGTCAGTAAGAGATGGGGCCTGTCCTGCCACACCTCTGATCTGAATACGGACAAAGAGGAGCTGCCAGCAGTTCGCCAGCGGAAGAAGTGAGCATCGTGTGGACTTTTTGATCATCCTCTTTGTAATCACACACGCCACCCATGTCATATTTCTCTCTGTGCATTATCTTAGCTCATTATATTTACTACGCTATAACGGGAAACAGTAGCTACAGGCTTCACAGCTAACGTTATTCACAGCTAACGTTAATCACGGCTAACGTTAATCACGGCTAACGTTAATCACGGCTAACGTTATTCACGGCTAACGTTATTCACGGCTAACGTGAATCACGGCTACCGTGAATCACGGCTAACGTGAATCACGGCTAACGTGAATCACGGCTAACGTTAATCACAGCTAACGTTAATCACAGCTGTCATTTCAACTTGGTTTTTGAGTTTAGTAGTGTGATCAGTAAGCCGAGAACTGGGCCCTCATTAAATTATGGAGTAATTAAAATAAATAAATAAATGAATAAAATAAAATAGGCCTATATGTGGAAAAAATATGGAATATTTGAGTTACATAAAATCTTTTTATTGTTTATTTGAAATAGTGGTCAAGAATTTGACATATTCCACATCCCACAGTGGAAGGGAACACATCGACAGGGACTGGATAGTATATAGCAGCACAAAAAAGGTCACTTCAACCTCACCAGTGAAGCCAAAGCTGAAGCACAGGCTCTAAAGACCTACTTTCAGTCCTTTAATGCAGTTTTGCTCCTCACTTTTTGCGTCAAGGTGTTACAATGCATAGAGGATAGAAACCTTAGCAGTCAGTCCTCAACCATCTCACACACCCACCAGCGTACACACACACACACACATACACATTATACACTAGATATAGATATAGATATATATGTGTGTACGTCATTAAATGAAGTGCTAAACAGATACCTGAAAGATACCTGATCCTTTCAGTTTTTCCTCAGCCATTTGTCTTCTCATATTATCAACAGATTTTTTGGAAGTCTTGATGTGAAAGTGCTTTGGGATGTCTGGGAAGTCCATAATTGTCATCTTGTCCATCTGTGAGGACTTCAAGACAACTGTGTATGATCTTGACATGATCTGAAAAACTGTGGAATTGTACCTTTCATCCTGTATATTTTCATGCTACAGCTGCTTCAGAATATCACCTGCATGACAAAAACTCCACCACTGCTGTCATCTTTCTGGCAGGTGTGGGCTATCTTGGCAGGCTGCCACTTGATGTTGACCCAGTCCTCCTTCCCGAGCCTGTTCCGTCGCATCTTGAAGTACTGTCTAAAAGATGAAAAGAATCTAAAGTTTATTTTACATCTGTACTAAATCTGGGCAGCTTTTATCTCACATATTCTATTTAATATTACCCAAATCTGTGTGGCCGCTTTTCTGGAGTCCTCCAACTCGTTTGTCCCTTTCAATGGATCCACCACAAACATCTGTCTTATTTCTGAATTCAGCCTGGGCTGATCGGTCCGTCGCTCTGATATAGTACTAGGGCCCTCTCCAGATCTTTAACATCCCCCTGGTTACGAATAAAAACAATAAAATCATCAGCATAGGCCGATATGAACACAGAAGGGCAGTCAGCCATCCCTGGTAGAGAGAGACCCCTCAGCCGGGACCTCAATCTGTGGAGAATGGCATCAGCAGTGATATCAGTGCTCGCCTGCAGGAAGCTGGTAGAGAACCTTTCATAAAAGACTCTTTAAAAACCTCCAAGAGGTCCGGCCCCAGCTCTGTCCAGAAATGTTTCAAAAAGTCAACAGGTAATCCATCGATCCCTGGAGCTTGTCCTGCAGCCATCTGGGACATAGTGATGGATAACTCCTCCAGCGTGATCTCTAAGTTTCTGCTTCTAGTTTCTGCACAGCCGCTTTCATTTTGAGGTAGAATAGGTCGTGTGTTTTTGGCCGAACACCTTCCTTTGGCCTTTTCCTACCTCCCACCATTGACTCAGGGAGGGGAAAAGGTGTTTTCTTGACTTCCAGTCAGCCCAGAATAGTTTAAAGTTTTACAAAAACCACGGTCCAATAAAAGTTTAACATTAAAATGCCAGTAAGATTTTGTGCTGCTGTTGGCTGATAAAACCAGCTCTAAGCAGACCACATGGTGGTCAGAGAACCCCACTGGGAGAGTGTAACACTTAGCAGCTCTGTTCATAAAATCAGCTGACAGGTAAACCCCGTCTAACCTGGCGCCACTGACCACCCCCCCACTACCTTTACCCAGGTGAACTGCCGGACTGCAGGCTGCTTCGTCCTCCACACGTCAGCTAGGTCTGCCTCTTTCAATAGCTGGTGTAAGGTTGCAGCTGACTGGGGATGCAGCTCTTGACCAGTCCTGTCTATAGGGTCTGTGTGGCAGTTTGAGCCCCCCCCATGACTACACACTGCCCCTGACCACACGTTGTTAGGTGTTTTTTTAATGTGTTAAAAACAACTGAGCACTCTGGGCCTGGACTGGGGGCATAAACGTTGATAAAGGTAAAAACAGAGCCGTGTATTTCTACCCTTACTGAGAGGATCCTTCCCTCCACAACCTCTGTGCTATTTAAAATGTTTACATTTACAGAGGGAGAAATTAAAACAGCAACTCCTGCACTGACATTGGAGCCATGACTGTGCTGTTTGTAGATACTTGCTTGTGATATCAGCTTGGCTCGTCAGATACAAAGTCAGTAACTAACAGTTCTTACTGTGGGATTTAGTTTGATATTGTTTTAATTTACTGAGCAACAATGTTTGGTTGTACCAGCAAACACAAGTATTTACAGTATTTTTATTGTGTTACCACAATGACCACATACTGATGGATAATCATGAGCCTTTTTTTTTTTTTTTTTTAACTTATTTTTTATTGAAGTCAACAGTTACAGTATCAAACAGTCATTACAGCGATCATCAATCTTTCTTTTCTAAACAATTCACGTATTGTTCTTAATGTCCAGTGTTAGTGGTGGTGTCTTCTTCTTTTCTGCAGTAATCAGTCCACTTTTCCCATTTATCACAGAATTGCATTTCTTGTAATCTTAATCTGTGTGTGAGTTTCTCCATTACAAATATGTCTTCGACAGTGCTCAGCCATTGGTCCACAGTAGGCGGTTCCATTTTGTACCACAATCTAGTAATTGTTTTTTTACTTGCCGACAATAGCACTTTAACCAAATATTCATCTTCCTTTCGTATGATGTCTCGTGTTAAATTCCCTAAATACAAAACCTTGCAGTTTTTGGGTATCTGGTATCCAATGATATTCTGGATGTGTTGCCATATTTGGTCCCAATACCCATCAAGTTTTTGGCAAGACCAGAACACATGTATGTGGCCAACATTTATATGTCCACACACTCTCCAACATGGTTGTGATGCGGACACCAGTTCTTTTCTAATTTTGGGGGTTATGAAAAATCTAATAATATTTTTCCATATAAATTCCTTCCAAACCCTAGAGCTCGTGGATGTGCACTGCGATTTACACATGTTATACCATTCCTCTTCTGATATTTGTTCACTCAGTTCTTTTTCCCATTTTTCTTTGACATATAAAGAGGAAGTCTCCCTGTAGCTCATCAGGCCTTTATATAATAATGAAATCACTCTACATTTTTTCCCCTCATAGGCCTGTTGAAACACCAAAACTATTTTATTATCACTGTTTACCTGTATTTCTTTCTCAATATAGTGTTTTAGTTGGAGGTATCGATATCTTTCATTTTCATCCAATCCAAATTTATCCCTTAATTTGTCAAAGCTCTGCAGCTTGCCTCGTTCCACTAATGATTGTATTGTAGTGATTCCCTTATGTGCCCATTGTTGGAAGCCTTTATCAATCGTCCCCGGTATAAACCTAGAGTCAAAAGCAAACCAGCTCAACGACTTTGTGTCTTTTTCCAGTTTATACCTCTCCACCACTGTATTCCATATTTCTACTGTAGTTTTAGTTATTTTATCTAGTTGGTTATCTAACTTTTTCAACAGTCCTTTGTGTGAGATTAAGTTCCTTATCTCTGTGTCTGTCGTGCTCAGTTCTATATTTTTCCATTTTGCAACAAACTCGTCATTGCACCAACACACTAGAGCTCTAATCTGTGCCGCAAGAAAATATTCCTTTAGGTTTGGTAAGGCGAGACCGCCCCTATCTATGGGTAGCTGCAAAGTCTTATAACGGACCCTAGGCTTCTTCCCTCCCCATATAAATCTCGATATCCACTTGTCCCATTCAATAAATTGTTTCTGGGTGATTGTCACTGGTAGGGATTGAAACAGGTATAGGAGTCTTGGCAGTATATTTATCTTGATTATCTCAATCCTTGAGCTGAAATCCAAGCAGATAGCCGGCCATCTTTCTAAGTCACTTCTAATGTTTTGATTGATTTTTGTGTAGTTCTTGTCATATAGCTGGTCTATTCTACTTGTAATATATACACCCAGATATTTAATTGTTTTATTGTCCCATTTGAGCTGATATGTACTTTTAATCTCCTGTGATGGGGAGTAGTTTATAGGCAGGATCTGTGTCTTAGAGACATTAACCTTGTACCCTGAATATTCCCCATAATAGTTAAGCAGCCTCATTGTATTTGAAAAACTCTTGTTTGGTTCCTTTAAATATAGCAGTATGTCATCTGCAAATAATCCTATTTTGTGTTCCTCCCCTCCTATATTCACTCCTTTCACTTCATCCTCTTGTCGTATCATTTGGGCTAATGGTTCAATGAACAGTGCAAATAAGCTTGGGGAAAGACCACATCCCTGTCTAGTTCCTCTTTCAAGGTTGAATTCTTTTGTCAAACTGCCATTTATTTTGATCCTTGCCTTTGGTTCCTGGTATATCGATCTGATACAGTTAACTGATTGCTCGTCAAAACCAAATTTTCTCAATACGCAATATAAAAAATTCCAATTTACACTGTCAAAAGCCTTTTCGGCATCTATGCTTACCAAAATCGCGCTCTCCCCCTCTCTCTGTAAGTAATCTATAATATGTAGACTACGTCTAATATTATCTTGTGTTTGTCTTTCTTTTATGAATCCACACTGATCCTCATCGATTAAGTCTTGCATAAATGTTTCCAATCTCTTGACTATTATGGAGGTGTAGAGTTTGTAGTCTACATTTAATAGCGATATGGGTCTGTAATTGCCACACTGTTCTATGTCTTTGCCTTCCTTTGGAATTATGGAGATAATGGCTTCTTTCCAGGAGGGGGGGATCTTGCCTGATCTAAGAGTATAGTTGAATGAGCCATGCAAAAGTGGGATTAGCTCTTCTTTAAAAGTTTTATAGAATGAAACCGGGAATCCATCCAATCCTGGTGACTTGCCTGATTTTGCACGGTTGATAGATTTTATTATCTCTTCTACTGTTATTTCTGAGGTCAATGTTTTGTTCTGTTTAACTCCTATTGCAGGTAAATCCAGTTTATCTAAAAATTCTGTCATCTGTCGCTCTCCCACCGAGACAGGCTGTGAATATAATTTCTTATAATATTCCTCAAAAACCCTCTCTATCTCCTCTGGTTCATATAGAACTTGGTTGGTTACTGGGTCCCTGATCTTGTGTATATTAACTAATGCCTGTTGTTTCCTTATACGCTTTGCTAGGTATTTAGTGGCTTTAGGTCCGCCCTCATAGTATGTCTGTTTGCTAAACCTCGCCTTCCTTTCCACCTCCTCCAATAGTATATCATCAATATCTTTTCTTATTTGTTTGACCCTATCAAGTAGTCCTGGGTCCCCAGATTCTTTATGTTCTTGCTCCAGTTCTTTTAGTTGTACAATTTTAGCCTGATAAGTCTTTAGTTTGTTTCTCTTAGTAAATGCTGTATGTGAAATCAGTCTCCCCCTTATTACAGCTTTAAGAGCGTCCCATAGAATGGTTGATTCTACTTCCCCATTATCATTCTCCTCCCTATATTTAGTTATATCCCCTTTTAGTTCTGTGATTAGACCCCTGTTATTAAGTACACCTTCGTTTAGTCTCCATGTCGTATTCTTCCTTTTGTCGCTCAAATGAATTTTCAGGTATACTGCGCTGTGGTCTGATATATCAGCTACCCCTATCCAGCTCTCCTTCACTCTATGTATATCACACTTATTCATAAGGAAAAAATCAATCCTAGAGTACATAGCATGGGGGGTTGAGTAATGGGTATAGTTGCGGTCAAGTGGATGGAGTTCTCTCCAAACATCCAGAACATCCATTTCTGATATCATCATATTCACATATCTACTGATTTGTCTTTTACTTCTCTTTGTGCTTGTTGTATCTAGTCTGTAGTTTAGTATCACATTAAAATCCCCCCCACATATTAATATCCCTTCTGCTTCTGAGTTCAACAAATTAAACATTTTCCCATAGAATGATTTCCTGCTTTCTGGGGGAGCATATACATTAAACAATGTCACCAATTGGTTTTCAAGTTTACCCTTTACTATTACATATCTTCCTTCTTTGTCATTTTTCTCACTAATCAATTCAAATTTCAATGTATTGGATATCAATATTGCCACTCCCCTTTTATGAGTTTTCCCATGAGAGCTGCTAAACGAGTTTCTATAGCCCATTCTCCTAAACTTAGCATGTTCCTCTCGCGTTAAATGTGTCTCTTGGAGAAAGATGACCTGCATCTTCTCCTTTTTAAACTTTGTTAAAGCTTTATCCCTTTTTTTGGTATTGTTCAAGCCATTAATATTTAGTGACACCACCATTATATTATTATATTGCATTAGTTAACCTTGAGATAATCACCTGTCCCTCAACTGTAGCATTGTTGACCAACATTTGCCCAAGAACAAAAAGTGGGCGAGAACAAAAACAAAAACAAGAACTGAACTCCGCGATGAACAGGGGCCGTTTTCCCCGCAGGCCCCGTCTCCCTGTTGGTGGGAGTGGGGGGAAGCCTTCTGTACGCAAAGGCCCCCCCTAGTAATTTGGTGAAGATCTGTAATAGATCTGCCCATCGTACTAGACAAGTCCAACATTCGTTTGTGCTCCTGTTGACGTCCTTTTATAGATTAGAGAAGTTCAAAGGAGGCGTGGTGGGCAGGGACTCACCATTAAGTCTTTTCTCCATAAAACCCAGTTTGTTATATAAATGAAATTGGCTACTTAATGAGAAACTAAGTGGGTAGTAAATACTTAAATATCTACATATACAGTACCCAAATAATCAGTAATATATTGGTCTGTAGGCCGATATTAATAAAAAACAAAAGGAAGGAGATTAGTAAGCTAGAAATAAAATAATAACGCTCAAACCTGTACATCTTAAGTTTAGGTGACTTACTTCGTTCTCCCCACCATAAATACCAAACGGCAAATAGTTCTGGGTTCTTTGTCCATCCCTGTCTCTTCCCTTACCCTCCCCTGGGTTAGTATTTTTATTCTATCTTCTAAACTCTTGCAGCCTCTCTCTTGCTCGGTCTGCTGCATCCTGGCCGGTGGATTCCTCTGAGTCGGCGGCTCCTCCGTCACCTCCCTGCTTTTCCCCGACGCGTAGCCATGGTAACGCCCGTTGAAGACGCTCCTCGAGTGACGCTCCTTTATCCGCTGCATAGCTCCGTCTGTCGGGTGTTGACATCCCTCTCTTCCTCATGTCTCGGACCACCTCCTCCGCGTTGTTGTAGACCTTAGGTCCCTCTGGCCAGTGAACCCTCATTCTGCTCAGGGGCGTCTGGAAGCGGATCTTCTTTTCCTGAAGTATCTTTTTAATCCCGGTATATGATTTGCGTTTCCTCATCACTTCGGTGGGGTAATCATGATCGAAGAATATTCGTCTCCCATCAACCTCGATTTTCTTCTTCCATGCCTTTGTCAGAACGCTCTCCTTCGTCTCATATTTTAGAAAGTCCACCACAATAGACCTCGGGGGTGCTCCGGGCGGGGGTCTCCTACCGAAACTTCTATGCGCTCTTTGAATGTGTAGCTCGGTTCCCTCCGCCAGCGCGAGCTCCCGGTGAAGGAGCGTATTCACCAGTTCGGGCACAGACTCACTCTCCTGTTCAGCGACGTTGTAGATCCTCAGGCTGCAGCGCCTTCCGCGTCCTTCTACTTCGGTCAACTTTTCCTGTAGTTTCGCCTGTTGTTGTAATAAAGTGATAATCGCGTCTTTCGCTTCCGTGCTCCACTCCTCTAGGTCCGCCACTCGCCCCTGTGCCTCTGTGATATCCTTCCGCTGCTGTTGGATCTCCTCGGCATTTCGCTCGATTTTCTTGTGGATTTCTTCTTTAAATGAAGCGAATTCACGCTTTACCTCCTCTTTGAATTCGTCTCTAAATTTTGAGAAATCTTCCTTCATTTCTCTTTTAAGACCGCGTATTTCTGCCATGATGGTGCCGAGGCCCTCCGCCAGCGTGTCTTGCTGCATGGTGTTTACGGTCTCTCCCTCCGTTGACCCACTCGGCAAACTGCGTTCTCCTTGGTCAACGGGCACCGTTTTCTTCTTTGAACTTCTTTGTCCTCGTCCCCCATCCATACCTAGTTTAATAACACTCGTGTTTTTCAATTTTCCTTAGTTTAGGGGGGTTATTGGTCTAGTCAATTCAGGAGCCTCTCTCTATGCTGCCATCTTGTTTCGCGTCCAACCGGAAGTCCATGAGCCTTTTTTTATTTTTATTTATTATTTTTCTTTTTATTATTTAGTTTTTTAGGACAATCAATTTTGGACTGCGACATCGGAAGGAGGCGGATACTTGATCCTGTCCCATTTGGGAGCACATATATATTATATTATATTATATTATATTATATTATATTATATTATATTATATTATATTATATTATATTATATTATAGCACACTACACATTACACACTACAGTAAGTGTTTTACTATTTCACATATTTTCAGATGACCAAGACACCTCCAGTAGCAACAAACGTCTACACAAGGGGATGATGCACCCTCCTGCTCCCAGTCAACTGATAAGGTAAGGCCTTTTTCAAGGATACCTGAGGTTATATTGATGCAATACACGGTTTAAGATGACTTAAGTTGGTGAAGGTGTTGGAACAAAAGAATAAACAAATAGGATGCAAATGTGACTTTTTACTTGATACTGGATTATTTGTGGCATCTTCTTAAATAATGATGTGACATCCTAATATTTGTGTGGAGGGGGCGTGGTGCATCAGCTGCAGGAGAGAGGTGTGGAGAGGGAGAGTGAGAGCAGCACCAGGTGAGAGTGATTGGCACACCTGCATCCTGTTCCACTAATCACTCTCTCCTTTTAACACACAAACACAAAATAAGAGGAAAGAATACATCGTCAGAAGATATATAAGACAATAAAGTCAAATATAGTAACCTGTTGTTTTAGGGGACAGTTGTTAAAATGAGGGCTGTGGAGCATTTAGCAGAATTGTACTTCAATATAGGCTTCACAAACAAGGACATACTTAATCTTTTGCCACAACAGCATCACATTGTCATAATTGTCAGGACTGTGAAAAGAATATGATTTTTTTCCGCAGAAAGAACCAGGGTCATAAATTCATGGCTTCTTCTTCCTCAGTGTGGCCCTAATACTCCGTGGAATAAAATACACATTTAAATATAAGCACACACTAATCCTGACGCAGTGAGCTGCCTGCGACAACAGCGGCGCTCTGGGAGCATATCAGTTCAAACAATATATCTCAGCTGATAACAGTTTTTTTTATTTGCTAACAACTTGGTTTGAAGTCCACCCAACAAATCCTCTCAGGTAGTTTCCTGGTTTCAGTTTAGTTTCTCTTTCTCCAGGATCGTGTCGCAGATATTTTTCTCTCCGTGTCAAGCTCCGTCTGAAGGTAATGAAGCAGTTTTGAATGTTTTCTTGGTTAACATCAGATGTCAGCAGCTCAGCTCCAACAGAAGCAGCAGAAATCTGCAGCTCCATAAATTCACGTTAATCTGAGTCAGAGCTGAAAGTCCAGAGTCTGGAGGAGGACTAGTATGAAACTGATCCGCCATTTCTAGTCTCTGCGTGATCAGCGCCAGACCTGCTTCCTAAATATGATTTCAACTTCTTTGATTATTTCCATCCATGACACAGTCTTTGATTTGAAATCTGTCTCTAGAAGTTTGATCTGCTTTTCTAACGGGAAGCGCTGAAAGTAACTAAGTACTTTTACTCAGTATCAGGTCATGTATTTTCCACCTTGACCTTTATACTGTGGTCATGTGAGCCGTCGTTGTCAGTTCAGCCTCGCTCTGATGTTTCTTTCCTTCTACTTGTTTATTTGGTGGATTCTGGCTCAGATTTAATAATCTGCTTTCCTTCATAGATTACCACCATTCCTGACTTTCTTGTTCACAACATCCCTCTCGATTACTGTCCAACATTTCAAGTCATTTTACTTTATAATGTGGAAGAAAAATACCCCAAGGCGTCCTGACGGCTCAGTTCTTCATCTTCAAACAGTCATAAAAGCCTTTCCTTCGTGGGTTTGCTCAGATATTTTCTTGATTCTTGTTCATAGTGACCCTGACTACTACTCTACAATAGTTCAAGTCATTTTATTTTATAATTTGGAGGAAAATCAGTGACAACAAAGTAAGAGAAAGGAGGAAATATTGAAGTTGATCAACTAATATCATCAGACAGGCTCTAGCACAGTTTTGACAGTATATGATTAGCACTGACACAAACTTCAGCACCAACTCCAATCTCCTGCCAGCAGTGGGAACTACTCACATCAGTGTGGCACATATGAAGCAGACCACCAAGACTCTAGACCTCTCTGATATTCACTTTGTTCTGCTCCTTCTTTGCTGCCTTCATTCCAGATGTCCTGAGCGCATTCTTCTTCTCATTTAGGAGCACTTCAGTGACTTGGGTGAGCCAGGGCTTGACATTTAGGAAACAAGAGAGAGTTTGGACTGGAACAGAGGTGTCCACACAGAAATCAAACAGTCTGTCAGTCTGTTTGACAAATGAATGAAGTGAATCAATTCAAACTCCAATGACTACATTGAATACAGTCAGATCAGTTGATTATCTCAAGGCTCTAATTAATAAAAAAGCTGTAAATATAGAAAGATGGTGTCATGCAGATGGAAAGATTTGATATTTAGCTTCATGATAGAAACCTAATATGATTCTGATGTTCCACTGGTACAACAGCATGTGGAAAGGTCTGATGCATGGATGTTGATGAAAGTAAATCAATCAAATAGTGATGATTGTGAACAGAGGACATGACACTGGTACACAGTTTAACAAGATTTGATTTTACATGGACAGTTTCAAATATAGGAGGCTAATATACTTTACTACTGATTCAGATATAATGCAGTAATAGTCAGGGTCACTGTCAACAACAGTCAACACTATATATATATATTAAATGTATGTTTATTAAATGTTGAAGATAAAACATGAACATATATGACAGAACAAACAAACATACATTTATACAGACGAGAGATTCAGGAGGTCATCCCACACAAAGACAACAAACAAATCAGGAAACTAATAATATATATGTATATATGTAGACTACCAGTCAAAGGTTTGGACACAGTCTCTCATTTAATGCTTGTTCTTTCTTTTCATGATTATTTACGTTGTAGATTCTCACTGAAGACATCAGCGCTATGAATGAACACATATGGAATGATATCATTTTCACCTTCTTAAAGTAATGATGGACTGTTGTTTCTCTTTACTCAGCTCATTGGTTCTTGTCATAATATGAACTCTAACAGTTGTCAAATAGGGCTGTCAGCTGTGGACCAACCTGACATAATATACAGATGGATTTGGGGGGTCAGAGGTCAGGAAGGTCACAGCTCTGGGGAAAAAACTATTCCTCAGTCTGCTGGTCCTTGTCTGGAGGCTTCTAAAGCGCCTGCCTGAGGACAGGAGGGAAAATAGTCCATGTGCCGGGTGGGAGGAGTCCTTCAGACGCAGACAACGCTTCTTCTGGACGTCCTCAATGGCAGGGAGTGGAGTTCCTGTGATGCTCTGGGCAGTTTTCACTACCTGCTGTAGTCCTTTGTGCTCCACCACAGAGCAGCTCCCATACCAGACTGTGACACAGTTGGTTAGGATGCTCTCAATCACGCAGTGGTAGAAGTTCACCAGGATGGCTGAAGACAGATGGTTCTTCTTCAGTGTCCTCATGAAGAAGAGGTGCTAGTGAGCTTTCTGGACCAGGCTGGAGGTGTTGGTGGTCCAGGACAGGTCCTCTGAGATGTGGGTCCCCAGGAACCTGAAGCTGGAGACACGCTGGACGGCCATCCTGTTGATGTGAATGGGCTCATGCGTCTTCTTCTCTCCTTGCTGAAGTCCACAGTGAGCTCCTTGGTCTTGCTGGTGTTAAGGAGCAGGTTATTGTCGGCGCACCATGTGGCCAGGTGCTGTACCTCTTCCCTGTAGGCTGTCTCATCGTTGGTGGTGATGAGACCAATCACGGTGGTGTCGTCTGTGAACTTGATGATGGAGTTGGATCCATGCACAGGTCTGCAGTCCTGGTGAAGAGGGAGTAGAGAAAGGGGCTCAGCACACAGCCTTGTTTGCAGCGCTGCCAACAAAGCAAAGGGTGGCTACTTGACTGAATCATATTTAGAGTTAGTTCACACGTCTCTGTTAACTACATAATTCCACATGTGTTCATTCATAGTGTTGATGTACCGTAAGGTAACAAGCAGACGCACAAGAAAAATCGGACCACAGACCTCCAACCTCATTAAAACACATCTTAATATGATGGTTATGACTCCACTGCTATAGAAATCATTTTTTTAAACCAACTTTCTACATGATATACACATTTCTAAAAATATATACAAGATATTTAATGTCTGTATAAAATAAAGAAAGTCTATGAACTGGAAGATAGTATAAAATATATACGTTGATCATGATGGACCTGAGTTTGTTGAAAGTCTCGGTGTCAGTGAACGCATCATGTGTGTCCTCCATGGCTCCATCTAGTGGACGGATAGTAGAAGTACAGCAGCTGATGAATAAGAGCCAATCAGTGGAGGATCAGCTGATCTGTTTACAACATGAATGATTAGTGTTTCAGCAGCATGGACCAGAGAGAGGACAGACTGGAGGGACCTGGACCTGGACCTGGACCTGGAGGAGGAGCAGGACCTGGACCTAAACCTGAACGTAGACCTAAACCTGAACTTAGACCTAGACCTGGCTCTAGATCTGGATCAGGATCTGGAACCAGCTCTGTGTCCTTGAAGAGCGACCTGTCCAAGGGAATTCTTACTAATTTTAACCAGAGTCAAATGTAAGTTGTTAATATTTCATCAGAATTAAAGGATTTTAATCAAAGAGAATTTTCCTGAATAATTGATCTAATTTAATCAGTGATGTTTTTCTATCAGGACCCGTCAGAGACCAGAGTCTGATCACCATCAACCCAGCTTTGTGTCCTTGAAGAGCTTCTGGTCCAAGCAGAGTACTGCAGAGCTTAAAGGAGGACGTGGTTCTGGTCCAGAGAGGTAAAGTGTCAGTAAATCTGTCTGACTTGAGGAGCTGATGGTTCTACTTTCATTCATTCAGATTCAGATTCAGAAAACTTTATTTGTCCTCAGGGGACAATTTAAGACACAAGTGAGCAGCATGACGTGGATGAACGAGACACTTTGAAGGAACAAACTTTCAAATCGCAGCAAGAAAATGGAGAAAGAATAAACTAGTGGTCAGCTTTCAAATGTTCTGCCCACTTCAGCAGTAAAACACAGGGGATCAGATCAGATCTGTGTCAGTACCAGCGCATGAATTTTATCACCCAGAACCTTTGTTTCTACGAGAGGAAACACTAGAGGAGTTTGTCCTGGTTGATGTTGAGATGCTTAGAAAAGTTATTTCCCAACTAAAACCAGCAACCTGCTTTTAGATCCCATCCCCACATCCTTTTTTAAAAGTTAGTTAGTTGCTGCAGTTGTCAACTGAACAGTAATTAGAAAAGCTTTCCTGCCAATGTGTGGTGTTGTGATTGCTGGTGCAGGATGACGGTGTACTTGCACCCTGCACCGATCAGGATGCCAGAACAGCAACTCATTAGCACTCAAATGCTGAGTGGAGGACGTGTGAGGGCTCTTTATGTTTCCTGCTAAGATGAGTGTCTGTTGGTGGTGTATGTGTGATAGAGTTCTGACAGACAGGCCAATGATCTTAGAGCAAACCCAGACAGTGCTCTGCAGTCGCTTTCTGTTCTGGAGGCTGATGGAGTGGAACCAGCAGGTTATGGAGAAAGTGACCATGCTCTCAATGAAACTGGAATAAAAAGTCTGGAGAATGTTTCTGAGTTTCTTAAGGAGGTATTGCCATTGCTGACACCCCCTGAGAGTCTCTTCTGGTGGTCTTTCATCTCTCTTCCTCTTTGGGTTAAAGCTGCTTCATCACTCTTGCGTCACTGAGTTTATACAACACGTTTGTTTCATCCTTTTACTTCTGGCGTCTCTGCTTTGAATTTATTCTCATCAGTTTTTATCCAACATGCACATTTATCTGTGGTGGTTTAGTTTCAGGATCCAGCAGCAGAGACCAGACTCTCCTGGACCTGGATCAGGATCTGGATCCGGATCTGGAGCCAGCTCTGCGTCCTTGAAGAGCGACTGGTCCATGGGAAGGAATATTGGTTTTAAAGGAGGACATGGTTGTGGTCCAGAGAGGTAAAGTGTCAGTAAATCTGTCTGACTTGAGGAGCTGAGGATAAATAAACGTTGACTTGCTCATGTCTGTTTCATCTCTGCTGCTTAGATGTTGTAGATGTTTCCTCAGAAGATAAACAGATGTTGATCTAAAACAACACAGACACACTGGAAGAAGAAGATAGACAACATATAGATCTACAGTAGAACAATCACTAACTTTCTACAAGTCACATGGTTTGAGGAACTTGCTGAATTCTTGCTTCTTTTCCAAAGATCTTCTAAAATGGCCGACACAGTAAGTGTCAGGCCTTAGAGGAGGAGACAGATAAGAGACTGATCTTTGAAGCAGAGTAGTGTCTTCAGTCTTTAATCAGCTGTTCAGTCTGTTTCCATGGAGACAAGTCTTCATTGTGTTTGATTGTGGACCAGAGAGGGAGAGAAGATGAGATGTGTCTGAGGAGAGGAGGAGCTAAACTAATGCTAAGCTAAGCAGAGTTCATATAGACACAGTCCTCACATTAGTATGAAACATTGAGGAAGAGAGTCAGCAGCTCCACGTCTGAGGCCTTGGCCTGCAGGTCTTCTTCATGGTAGAGACTCAGATGAAAGTCATCAGCTGTAACGCTGCAGAGGAAGTGGAGCTGGAGAAGAAAAACTCCTGGTTCATCTACGTTCTAGTCTTCATGGACACTCGTGACCTTTGGTTTATTCCTGGAAGAGTCAACATTGTTATGTCCAGAAACTAAACTGAGACAAAGACGTCTGGACTAGAAGACGTTTCCTCCAAGTGTTCAGCTCTAAATGACTGGTGGGGAGTTTAGGTTTTTATCACCTGAAGGTCACATGACTAGAGTCTGTTAATGACCTGATACTCACCTGGACCTGGACCTGGACCTGGAGGAACCTGTTCTGATGAACCTGGTGGTTCTCTGATGATCCATTAATGTCCAGAGACTCCTCAGGTCTTCAGAACATGTGGACATTGTTGTCCCTTGTCCTTCAGGTGTAGGTGGACAGCAGAGTCCTGACCTGAAGACCTTGTTTGAGTCGTAGAGAAGATAAACTCAGGATGAGTTGGGGGGAAGGACATCCAGACTATTTTGTGTAGACGCTTTGTTTGTAAGTGTCCAAAGTTCAAATAGTGAAATATGTTTGAGGAGACAAAGAAACAGCTGATGGCTCTGAGGTGAAGAACATGTGCCTCGCTAGGATTATCATCTCTAACATGATCAGTCAGAGAGTCTGAGGTTTCTTAATGTTTCTGTCTGCTTTGTTTTCTGTGTGGCTGATAATGGCCTGTCAGTCACTCACTGTGGACTGGTGGACGTTTTACAGTCTTCAGTCTCTGGCTCTGGGTTCCTTCTCCAGCTGATTGATCAGGGAGGCAAAGCTTTATGAAACAGCTGCAGACTGAGCTGTTGATGGTCAGTGGGATCAGCAGGACTAGTAAACCTTTACCACTACAGAGACTCATCTGATTCACTCTTCACATCCACATATCACTCCAGGGACATTTACCTTGTCTTTGTCTCTGTGTGGACAGACATGATGAGAGCTAATTGTTGATGATTGGTCCACAGAGTCCACCAGCAGAGCTCAGAGGTTCTCAGTGGTCAGTCTGCCCAGCAACATCAGACACAGCTGGACTCCATCTTTCTGGTCTGTACATGTACAACAACTACTTTCCATCATCTCCATGCTGCACTTTGTAGACCAGTGGATTGTCAGTGTGTCCAACATGGATCTGATGTTTGTCTCCATGATTTCAGTCTCCTTGTGTCATTCATATGGTATTCTGTTCCAGCTGCTGGAGGACAACATCATGACTTTTGTGAAGAACCAGCTGAAGAAGATCCAGAAGGTTCTGAGTCCAGATTACCCAGAATGCTCAGAGAGTCAGAGGGAGGATGAGGAGGTGTTGGAGGGTGAGGATGAAGAGCATAGGAGGAGCAGCGGAGATTTATTTGTGAAGATCACAATGAACTTCCTGAGGAGAATGAAGCAGGAGGAGCTGGCTGACTGTCTGCAGAGCAGTAAGAGGATTTCTCTAAACATTGAAGCTGCTGGAGAAATGGGACATTTACTAATGTCTCCAGAGATGAACCAAGATATATTCACACACTCATTCTTTAGAGCAATGACATGTTGGAATATTTACTGGAGAGTGTATTCATTCATCTTGTTTCTTGTTTTTTCGTTCAGGACTTCTTGCTCATGAAGTTTGTGGACGTAAAGTTAAATGTGCTCTGAAGGACAAGTTCCAGTGTGTGTTTGAGGGGATTGCTAAAGCAGGAAACTCAAGCCTTCTGAATAAGATCTACACAGAGCTCTACATCACAGAGGGAGGGACTGCAGAGGTCAATGATGAACATGAGGTCAGACAGATTGAAGCAGCATCCAGGAAAGCACACAGACCAGAAACAAGCATCAGACAAGAAGACCTCTTTAAAGCCTCACCTGGAAGACATGGACCAATCAGAAGAGTGATGACAAAGGGAGTGGCTGGCATTGGGAAAACAGTCTTAACACAGAAGTTCACTCTGGACTGGGCTGAAGACAAAGCCAACCAGGACATCCTCTTCATATTTCCACTGACTTTCAGAGAGCTGAATGTGATGAAAGAGAGAAAGTTCAGCTTGGTGGAACTTGTTCATCACTTCTTTCCTGAAACCAAAGAAGCAGGAATCTGCAGGTTTGAAGAGTTCCAGGTTGTGTTCATCTTTGATGGTCTGGATGAGTGTCGACTTCCTCTGGACTTCCGCAAGACTGAGATCCTGACTGATGTTACAGAGTCCACCTCAGTGGATGTGCTGCTGACAAACCTCATCAGGGGGAAACTGCTTCCCTCTGCTCGCCTCTGGATAACCACACGACCTGCAGCAGCCAATCAGATCCCTCCTGAGTGTGTTGACATGGTGACAGAGGTCAGAGGGTTCACTGACCCCCAGAAGGAGGAGTACTTCAGGAAGAGATTCAGAGATGAGGAGCAGGTCAGCAGGATCATCTCCCACATCAAGACATCACGAAGCCTCCACATCATGTGTCACATCCCAGTCTTCTGCTGGATCACTGCTACAGTTCTGGAGGATGTGTTGGAAACCAGAGAGGGAGGAGAGCTGCCCAAGACCCTGACTGAGATGTACATCCACTTCCTGGTGGTTCAGACCAAAGTGAAGAAGGTCAAGTATGATGGAGGAGCTGAGACAGATCCACACTGGAGTCCAGAGAGCAGGAAGATGATTGAGTCTCTGGGAAAACTGGCTTTTGATCAGCTGCTGAAAGGAAACCTGATCTTCTATGAATCAGACCTGACAGAGTGTGGCATCCATATCAGAGTAGCCTCAGTGTACTCAGGAGTGTTGACACAGATCTTTAAAGAGGAGAGAGGACTGTACCAGGACAAGGTGTTCTGCTTCGTCCATCTGAGCGTTCAGGAGTTTCTGGCTGCAGTCTACATGATCCACTGTTACACCAACAGGAAGACAGAGGTGCTGGAGGACTTCCTGGGAGGAAACTACAATAACTCACCTCTGGATGAATTTCTGAACAGAGTCATGATTAAATCCCTGGAGAGTAAAAATGGTCACCTGGACCTGTTAGTTCGCTTCCTTCATGGCCTCTCTCTGGAGTCCAACCAGAGACTCTTAGGAGGTCTGCTGGGTCAGACAGAGAACAGTCCAGAAATCATCCAGAGAACCATCAACAACCTGAAGAAGATGAACACTGATAAAATCTCTCCTGACAGAAGCATCAACATCTTCCACTGTCTGATGGAGATGAACGACCTCTCAGTTCATCAGGAGATCCAAGAGTTCCTGAAGTCAGAGAACAGATCAGGGAAGAGACTCTCTGAGATCCACTGCTCAGCTCTGGCCTACATGCTGCAGATGTCAGAGGAGGTTCTGGAGGAGTTGAACCTGGATCACTACGACACATCATTTGAGGGACAACGGAGACTGATCCCAGCTGTGAGGAACTGCAGAAAGTTTCGGTGAGTCCTGATGTGATCATTAACAGAATCAATCAGTGGAGATTAGTAGTTTAGTTCTTCAGACGTTCTCATTCTTCTTCAAACAGTGTTCCACTTGTTGACTGCAAACATCACAGTCAGTTGTATTTAGTCCCAGATGTTCTCCAGCTGTTTAAAGCTGTTCTTCTAGTTATTGACTCTTTTCTTTCTATTTCTCTGTGTTATTATTCTCTTCATCAGTAAGTTAGTTTAGCTGAAGCAGCCTCTGAGGCCTCACGTTACAATGATGAGAGGATATTGAAGGCTGTTTCTAGAGTACAGAATAATCCTGAAGTCAGTGAAGTGGCTCCACATCAACATCTATCTAAAGCTTGTTAAGATCAACATGAGCCACCGTAAACTACTGATCATCCCACACAGAGACTGACCCATCAATGGAGCATTTTATTGACTGAGTTCAACGTTTCATTTGAAGGAGAGAAGTCCAGTCACATGGTCTTGTTTTTACGTCTTTCTTTCTATTTGTTTCCTGTCTTGTTGCTGTAGAGAAAAGTTGAAGCAGGAAATGCTCAGAGGTCTGAATATATAAGAGCAGAACGGTAGAAGTCTGACTTGTTAAAGAGATGTGAAACACACAAAGGTCAGAGTTTAGTTTGACAGATAAAACCCTGAGAACATCTTTGTGATGACTTGATGGTGAAAAGAATTCAACCTGATTGTTTGTTCATTGTGTTTGTGCTGAACAACTAAAGCTGAGCCAGTCCTGTGTCCTCCACATGGAAATATTTCACCATGTTCATACTGAATGATGTCCAGGTCTGAGGTTGTCAAGTGATGGCTTTCATTTGTGTTGGACTAAAGACTAAATGTTCCACTTGTGGACTGAAGCTGACGGCAGCAGGTCCACAGCAGAGATCATCTTTCCAACTGGAACTGTTCACTGAGCTGAACTCAGTCAAAAGATCCAGAGTCCATTAAACAGTGAAGACAGTCCAGATGTTTGTGTCATCCAGATGTCCTCATGATGGGATCAGATTAGGGTTGCCAACCGTCCCTTGAAAAACAGAATCATCCCGTATTTAGAAACAAAAGTAGGCGTCCCGTATTGAGCTGAAACAGGACGCACTTTGTCCCGTATTACAGAGAGAATCCAAAATAGTGTAAAATGTCAATGGAATGAATGAATAACAGGACGCTTTATATGAACATTTACGGTAAACTTATTCCCAGGCCGTCTCCTGCTCTGTGACCAATGAGCTGACAGCAGGAATCCCTCTCATCTCATTGGTCGAGGTACTGTTGCTTGAGAAGAAGATACCAGAAGACAACAAAGCAACAACTTTTCCTCACACTTTCTGTTTGCACTTTTCTTATTGCTCTATTACAAGAGGAATGTTCTGCTTTCTATTGTTTTCTATTCATTTCTACAGTTTTAAGTTCAGCAGGACAGGTTTCTGTTTTATTCTGTTCATCTGCACATTCAACTAAACAAAGGTCTGAGAGAGATGATGAGAATGATTGTTTCCTGTCAAACACAGTCAGAGAAGATGAGCTGAACCACTGATGTGGAGACAAAATGTCCAACAGGATGTGTCCAACTGTCCACTCATCAAACCCATCATGTTCATAGAAATGTCTTCCTCCATTATAACAGATTTTATTTATTTGTCTCATGACAGACTTCGTTACTGTGGACTCTCAGAGAGTCACTGTGAAGTCGTGGCCTCAGCTCTGAAGTCCAACCCCTCCCATCTGAAACATCTGGACCTGAGTAACAACAACCTGGAGGATTCAGGAGTGAAGCATCTGTCTGCTGGACTGGAGAGTCCAAACTGTAAACTGGAGACTCTGATGTGAGTTTTCATTTATTTTCTTCTCAGGTTTCTGAAGAATGGAGATCCAGTTTAGATGAGTTCTCTTGTCAGGACTGTCAGATAGAAAAGGAGCTCAAAGAGTTTAAATGAAGGAGCATCATGTTCCTGAACATCAGCAGGTATCTCCTCAGTCATCAGACGTGCACAGGTACGGGCTATTGTTGCTCTGGAAACAGCCCGTTTGCCCTTAGTAGCTGAGCTGCCCCTCTGGAGAGAGTGCCTTTTTATTTGCTGTTGTGTCTCCATCAATACAATGAGCCCATAACTGGTAAAGTAGAAGTGTTCATTCATTCATTCATCAGCTGGAACAGCTTGTTCCTGTGTGATAACGTGATCACCAGAGGTGGGAAGTAACCAAGTACAAATACTTTGTTACTGTACTTAAGTAGATTTTTCAGGTATCTCTACTTTACTTGAGTATTTCTTTTTCTGATGACTTTTTACTTTTACTACATTTGTACACAAATATGTGTACTTTCTACTCCTTACATTGTAAAAACAGGCTGGTTCCTTTTTTAAGCTCCACGGATGACAAGATGTAAAAGACGTGACATGATGGGACATGACTAGAGCATGGGACTAGAGAAGGAAAGTCAATGATGTGCTCATAAAATGAGCGGCCTGTTGGTGATACCTGTTGACCTGATGCTGATGCTGAAGGTGCCTGTTATCAATCCATGGAAATTGACAGGGGACTGACAAACTGAGCCTAGAATTAGACCAGTGGCTTCATATTTAGTAAAAAGGTGATCTATGCACATGAACACAGTTGTAAAGATAAATACCCTCTGATACCCTCCATCAGCTCTACACCTGTGTTCCTGTCTTCTTCTTCTACTGGGTTGAACAGGCAGCCTGTTGACAGCGTTGCCAAGTCAGCTTATTATAAGTGACTTTGGGCTTGTTTTCCTGTAAAGTCTCTTACAAATATTGGTCGTCACGGGTCACGGTTTTTTGGGGCTCGACGCGAAGAGAAAGTTTCAAGAGTTTAAAGTGCCGCCAGCTCGCAGCGCACCGAGAGACGACGGACGTTGAGATGGAGGGGTTGAGACCACCGCAGATTCTTGCTTTGGACTCGAGCAATTTGGCAAAGACGTGGACGTCTTGGAAAGAAGAGTTCACATTGTACACAGAGATTACAATGCCAGATACTGAGGAAACCACCAAGATCAAGCTGTTTCACTACCTCATCGGACAGAGCGGCAGGGAACTGTTGAACACCTTGTCAGATGACGACGCGACGGCAAGAGTTACAGTGAGCGCTTTGATGAAACTGTTTGATGAGCACTGTAACCCGAAATTGAATGAGACTGTGGAGAGATACAGATTCTTCATGAGAGATCAAGGAATTGATGAAACTGTAGACAAATATGTGACGGACTTGAGAGTGCTGGCCAGCAGCTGTAATTTTGGTCAGCTTAAAGACTCGCTGATAAAAGACCGGATCGTGTGTGGCACCAACAACTCTGCGCTGAGGGAGAGACTACTCAGGGAGGAGAACCTGACGCTGGACAAATGCTTGAAAGTATGTAGAGCTGCGGAGCTGTCAAAAGAGAACTGCAAAACACTACAAGGACAGATGGTGGAAGAGGTCCATGCACTGAAGCACACCACAAGAAAAACCCGGGATGACGAGGTTTGCTGTAAGTTTTGTGGAAAGACGCATGAGAGAAACAAAAGTAAATGCCCAGCTTTTGGAAAAAAGTGTTCAAAGTGTGGGAAAGAAAATCATTTTGCTTCTAAATGCAAGACAAAAAATGAAAATGTCAAGAAATATAAGTCAGTGCATGCTGTTGCAGAGCAAGACAGTGATGAATTTGAGGACATTATGACCATAACAGTGGCAAATGAGAAAAAAGAGACAGTGAACCAAATGAGGGACAGCCGTAGACAAGAGAAACAGCTCTTTGCAGGAATGCTCATTGACAAAACACTAGTCAAGTTTCAGATAGACTGTGGAGCAAGCTGCAATGTCATTCCTGTACATCTCCTAAACCCAGACACAAAGCTGGAACACTCAGACAAAGTGCTTATAATGTATAATAAGACAAAGCTGAGTCCACTTGGCTCATGTAAAGTCAAGATCAGGAACCCCAGAAACAATAAATTGTACAGAGTGTTGTTTCAAGTTGTGGACCTGGTCAGTGGAATTCCAATCCTGGGCAGAAAGGCCAGTGAGGACATGAAACTGATAAAGATACAGTATGAAAACATCATGGCTGTGGACAGCATCGTGACAAGAGAACTGGGGCCTGTAATAAAAAAGGACAGTGCTACATGCATGACAATGGAGACAATTGAAACAGAGTACATGGACGTTTTCACTGGTGATGGCTGCATGGAGGGACAATACAAAATTGAAATAGACAACAACGTACCTCCAGTGAAACTGCCGAAACGCAGAGTGCCAGTGGCTATGATGGAACCACTTAAAGAGGAACTCAAAGATATGGAGAAAAGAGAGATCATCGCACCAGTGGAGCAAAGCACGGACTGGATAAGCAGCATGGTCTCAGTGAGTAAACCGAATGGGAAGCTGAGGATCTGTATAGATCCTAAACCACTGAATCGGGCACTGAAAAGGAGCCATTTCCCTCTCCCTACCATTGATGACGTCCTGCCAGAACTTGCAAATGCAAAAGTATTCACGGTCTGTGATGTGAAGCACAGTTTTTGGCACATCAAACTGGAAGAGGAGTCAAGCTACCTGACCACGTTCTCCACTCCATTTGGCCGTTTCCGTTGGCTCAGAATGCCAATGGGAATAAGCCCAGCACCAGAAGTCTTTCAAAGGAAGCTGACACATGCATTGGAGGGCTTAACTGGAGTTTACATCATAGCTGATGATGTGCTGATCACAGGAGAAGGGAGGACACAGGAGGAAGCCAACAAAGATCACGACCAGAAACTCAGACACTTCCTGGTCAGATGCAGAGAGAAAAACATCAAGCTCAATAAAGATAAATTCAAGCTGCGACGGCCAGAAGTATCATATATTGGACACCTGCTGACTGCTGAGGGACTGAGAGTCGACCCAGAGAAAGTGAGAGCAGTCAAGGACATGCCGAGACCAACGGATGTGAAAGGGGTACAGAGACTGATGGGTATGGTCAATTACCTGTCTAAATTTTATGAGCACCTGTCAGATGACTGTGAGGTTTTGAGACAACTCACACACAAAGAGAACATGTGGGAATGGACTGATGTACAAGAAGAAGCATTTCAGAGGTTGAAGGACAAAATAGCCAACACACCAGTCCTGAAATACTACAACCAGCAAGAGGAGCTGACGCTGCAGTGTGATGCATCAGAAACAGGTCTAGGAGCTGCCCTTACACAGATAGGGAAACCAGTAGCATTCGGGAGCAGAGCCCTTACACCCACAGAGAGGGGCTACGCCCAAATAGAGAAAGAATGCCTGGCAATTGTGTTTGGGATGGAGAAATTTCACCAATATACATATGGCAGACAGGTGACTGTACAGAGTGACCACAAACCTTTAGAGAGCATTCACAGAAAACCCCTGCTTAGTGCACCAAAGAGACTGCAGAGAATGTTACTCAGGTTACAGAAGTATGATATCTGTGTAACTTATGTACCAGGCAGAGATATGTTGTTAGCAGATACACTGAGCAGAGCATACTTACCAGAGAGTAATAAAGAGGACATTGAGACAGAGGTGGAAACTGTAAATATGATCAACCACCTGCCCATCTCTGCTGAGAGACTGAATGCAATAAGACTGGCTACAAAAGAGGACACAGAACTACAAAAACTGATCAATGTGATCCTGACAGGGTGGCCAAAGAACAAAAAAGATATCCCAGCAGACATTCACCACTATTACACATTCCAGGAGGAATTGAGTTACCAGGATGGCATAGTATTCAGAGGAGAGAGAGCAGTGATTCCTGATGTGCTCAGAGCAGATATCACCAGCCGTATCCATTCTTCTCATCTCGGAGTAGAAGGATGTCTCAGACGAGCAAGAGACTGTGTCTACTGGCAAGGGATGAATGAACAAGTCAAGACTTTTATTATGAAATGTGATGTATGCAGGTCAGTAGACCCCAGGCAACAAAAAGAGACACTGCACCCTCATGACATAACCTTGAGGCCCTGGGCAAAAGTTGGGACTGATCTGTTTTCATTTCATGAAAAAAACTACTTGATTACTGTGGACTACTACTCCAACTTTTGGGAGATAGATTATCTACAAGACACCAAGAGCAACACGGTTATCAGAAAACTCAAAGCCCACTTTGCACGACAAGGGATACCAGATGTGGTAATTTCTGATAATGGCCCACAGTATACCTCACAAGAATTTCAATGCTTCAGTCAAGCATGGGAATTCCAACACTGTACATCCTCACCTGGATATGCACAAAGTAATGGGAAAGCTGAATCTGCAGTGAAAACAGCAAAACGTCTCATGCAAAAAGCTGCAGCCGCTGGAAAGGATCCATATCTAGCAATACTGGATCATCGCAACACACCAAGCCAAGGTCTTAACACCAGCCCAGCACAAAGACTTCTAAATAGGAGGACAAGGACCCTTCTTCCCATTAAGGACACTTTGTTGGAGCCAGAGATTACAAGTAACATACAAGGACTGAAGCACAACAGACAACGACAGGAAAAATATTACAACCGCACAGCCAAGAACTTGGACACTCTGAAAACAGGAGACAGGGTGAGAGTACAGCCTTTTCAGCCTCATAAGGTATGGAAAACAGCACAGGTGTTGAGACCTGTAGGACACAGATCTTATGAGGTGAAGATGGAGTCGGGAGGTGTTTTGAGGAGGAATCGACGCCACCTCAGACACGACCATTGCACTTCTTCTACACACACACAAACAGGGACTGAGATAATCACACAAAGAACTGACACGGTCAAGCAGAGTCAAACAGGAGACCGACCCACAACCACTACCAGGTCAGGCCGTCAGGTGGTCAGACCACATTATCTGAAAGACTATACACAGTGAGGACATTAAAGGGGACTCTTGTAAAGACTCTTTGAAAAAAAAAAAAAAAAAAAAAAAAAAGTGTGTATATGTATATTTTGAGTTGAATGTAATCTTTGATAGGCATGATAATATTTGTTACATTTTTAACTTTATTGAATGTAATATTTGCTACATTTTCAACTTTATTGAATGTAATATTTGATACATTTTTAACTTTATTGAATGTAATATTTGATACACATGATAATATTTGAGATCTTTAATTTTATTAGAAAGAGTGTTTGCACTTTGGTACTGATAATTGCTACAGCTATTTTAAAGATTAATTTGTTTTATGAGTGACATAGATATCCTTATTGATGCTAATCAATATGTCATTTGTGTAAGGTTAATGTTCATTAAGTTATTTATTTTTGGACAAAGGAAGTTACTTCAAAGAAAAAAAAGAAAAGATGTAACAATAGGATTGTTGTTGTTGTTATAAGTAGCGCCTTCCCAGGCAACATTGTAAATGGAACACTATGGTTGCCAGGTTACAGTATCACCGGTAACAGCGGATCTGGGAACATTCTATCTGTCAGTTATGATCGTCAGTTGATAATAAAACAAGTAAGCAAGTTTATGCTTTAACCGTACATCCTGTAGTTTATTATTGAAGACAACAGGACAGGATGAAACAAAGTTGTCAAGCAGATGTAACCCCATGAAAATTACAGTTGGGTTTATTGCATGTATTTTATTGTTGGCTGGAGCCACTACTTTCATTAAGTGTGAGTTCCTTAAGAGAGCTGTGTCGAGACTGTAGTTGCTTTGAGTAGCCACAAGGTGGTGCTTCATGTATAGTCGATACGGGAAATTCAGTGAAGGTGCGCTTTGCATGCTGGGAGCTAGATGCTAGTCAAGCCCGACACCGATGCCACAGCGATCTTTTAGGAGCGAGACTATGAACGTTTATGGGAGGAATATTGTTTTATTTTCATGGACACGAGTTGCAAGTTGTTTTTTGAGTGTTTATGAGAGTTCCAGGACGACTGAGACCGGAGAAATTGCTGTGATTGTTTTCTTTACTGAGGACTCCGGTGAGTTGTCTGGTTGTATGCTATGTGCTAATATGCTAGTCGATAAGCACATTTTCAGTCATTGTGGATGTTAATATTGAACGTTGTTAAAAATAAATGTTGCAAACATGTTTCAATGGGTAATATGCTGAGTTGAGTTGTAAATGTAATTGTTCACATGACGACCGTAATTTGCACTGCGCCATTTTTTTAGACGCCATGTTCAAGGTTGATGAGTGTAAATTGTCCGCTAAGGTTTATGATATATTTACTAATGTAAACACTGTGTTAAGTTCATTTTTTGAGATGGTTGAAACACGATATGATGAGATGATGAACACTATGATACATATAAGAGATAATGATTTATGCAACATGGTTCATTTAATACTGTAAAAGACTCACATTAATGGTGACTTGAGGTTTTTTATATATCTCATAATACAGTTATTATAGGTTGCATTTGAGTATAAGAAATATAATTCTGAGCAGAAATTAGTTGATAACCTGATTATTTGTCTCGTGAGATCTGGCAACACAGCTGTTGATCAGTTTGAGCTCTGCTGCCACCTAGTGACTGGAGGCTTGTAAACTGGGTGTACAAGGGGGTGTAGTTGTATATGTCCATCAATTTACAGTGTTTATCAGCTCCATGAATAAAGTGCAGTGATATTGAGTCCAGTTAAGGCTCAGAGTTGAGCAGGCGGATGGCGTGTGGATAGAAACTCTTCTTCAGCCTCTCAGTCTTTGTCCTCAGGCATCAGAAACGCCGGCCTGATGGCAGTAGAGAGAAGAGAGAGTGTCCGGGGTGACTGGACTGTTTCAGGATCTTCTTGGCCTTTAACCTGCAACGAGGAGTCCAGGTCCAGGCCATGCAGCTTAGCAGCCAGTCTGGAGGGAACTATGGTATTGAATGCTGAGCTGAAGTCAACAAACAGCACTCTCACATAGTTTCTCTTACCAGTGTCCACGTGGGAGAGGGTCTTGTAGAGGAGGAGGTTTATGGTATCATCTGTGGATCTGTCCGGCTGGTATGCAAACTGTAGTGGATCCAGGGTGGTGGACAGTGTGGAGGTGATGAATGTCTTGATGAGTCTCTCCAAACATTTCATCAGCACAGATGTGAGGGCTATGGGCCTGAAGTCATTGGAGCTGCTGGGGTGTGGTTTCTTTGGGACAGGGACTATTGTGGACTTCTTGAAGCAGGTTGGGATCACACACTGTCTGAGTGAGAGGTTGAATATCACTGTGAACAGAGGAGCCAGCTGATCAGCGCAGGTTTTGAGGACACGCCCACTAATCCCGTCTGGTCCAGCTGCTTTCCTGGTGTTGACAGGATGTCAACATTGTCGGGAGAGAGTGTGGACCTCTTAGCTGTCACTATGTCCCCTGCTGTTGAGAAAACTCTCTCTGATGGTACTGAAGATCCTGGCACAGCGAGACAGCATCTTGCCATCTTTGCAAGACAAGGGTATTTGCATTCATTGGTTTTCCACCATGTCAGTGGATCACCATCCACTGACATGCCACCTGCTGCCTGGTAGGATGCCGCCTCCTCTTTGATGAGGTCAATGCCAGGAGCCTTGGTGTACATCTCTTTGCTGACAAAGGTCTCTCCAAAGAGCTCGGCCATCGCTGATTTCTTTTGAGGAGGAGATGTGTCCAAGTCTCCTCCTGCTGACTCTGCAGAAAAAAATTAATTAGACCTATTATTTATTTTAATGTTTCATAGGCATGAAAAATGTGGCAATAACATTTAATAAAAGCCATTATTACTGGAAATAAAAAATGCTTGTAGATTTACATTTATAATTTTTAAATAATATTCTTTTTCTTCACCTCATCACCTCATCACGTAGGCCGCATGTAGGCCCCAGTTGATTTGTTTGTTGCTTGTCACAGATTTGGTGGTTACGCGCTTCAGCTTGCATCAACGGAGCGGAGCATGGTAGATTTGTTTGTTTGTTATGGATTTGTTTGTTTGTTATGTGCTTCAGCTCGCATCAACGGAGCGGAGCATGGTAGATTTGTTTGTTTGGCTTGTTGCTATTAGTTTCCATACTAGTTGTTGATAGACATCGAATGGTGAGGAAGAGAGGGTTGTGTAGTGGCGGTGTGGAGGGGGTGATTCCAGGACGCTGGAAATCACTGTTAAGCCTTCTTGAGGTGTCGTGGGCCTAACTTAACGAAACATCGGTGAAGGGAGGTGCCCACTTGAAAACCCCAATGATATGCTGCATACTGCTGTTGTTCAGATCATGTTCTCATGGTATTTGGTAGCCATGGTTTGCTGCTGAGCGGGCCATACAAGTAGCAGCGTTTAGTTAGGTATGTTTTACAATGTTTGAGGTATCCTCTGCTGCTCAATGGGCTTACAAGCCAGCAGCCTCTAGTTAGCCTAGGTAGAATATAGGTTATTGGTCATATTATATGACTGTAGGCTTGGTAGGGCCTCTTAGTCGAACAGGGCCTCTAAACGTGTTTTGCCTGGGATTTCGGCACAAGGGATTGTAACATCTTGTCCTGTGTATTTCTAAACAGTACCCAGACGGCTCACAATCTCAGTGGTAAGGTCATTGTATGTCTTCTGACGTAGGGCAGGGTCCATGTGAGACAGGGACTTGAATCTGGGATCCAGGGCAGTAGCTCTGTGAAGGTAGTCCTGCAGAGTAGGGGCTGAAGTGTATCTGGGCTTCAGGTCCTCTCTAATGGCAGCCTTGACATCTTGTGTGATGGTGCTGTCTTCCACACTTGGAGCCATGGATTGTAGAATCCTTGTTTTCAGCGGCAGGATCATTGATACAGATGGTGAAGTTTCAGTGCTCAGCAGAGATGTGACAGTTTGATGATGTTCTTTCCTCAGGGTTTTCTCAGTCAGTGCAGAGTATATAGCTGCCTGCTGCTCCAGATAACGCTCCACCATATCATAAGTGGAGTTCCACCTTGTTGGTGCATTATGTATGAGCTTATGATTGGGTAGCTGTAACATGTCTTGCTTTGTCTTGAGCACGTGAGCAGCTGTTGTGCTTCGGTGGAAGTAGGAAACCACCTTCCTGATTCTCCCAAGGAGCCGATCCATTTTATTGACTGAGATTCCCTTTTGTGACGCCAAATTCACGACATGTGCAAAGCACCCTATCTGTGGGCCCAGTCCTGCCATATTCACTGCATTTATCTGATTTTTTGCATTATCAGTTGTTACTGGAATATTAGTACTGGGCCTCCTTAACTTCCATTCTTCAACTGCTTGTGTCAGTACCTGAACAAGATGAGTGCCTGTGTGACTCTCGTAGAGGGGGCGTGTCTGCAGCACTAGACTTCTCATCTCCCAGCCTTCAGTGATGAAGTGAGCCGTTATCGTCACGTAGCTCTCCGTTCCCCTGGACGTCCACCCGTCTGTTGTGAGCGCAACAGCCGACGCTCGGGATAGTTCATCCACAACTTTTTTCTTCTCCCGCTCGTAGAGATCTGGCACTACCTTCTCACTGAAGTGTGTGTGCGATGGGATGTCGTAACGCGGCTCAAGCACTTTCAGCATGTTTTTAAAGCCCTCGTTTTGCACAACTGAATATGGCCTCATGTCTGTAGCTATAAACACGCCGATAGCGTTTGTGATAGCTTTAGCCCGGTCGGATTGCGCAGGGAGAGGATGCTTAAATGCTGAGGTGATGAGCGGTTGTTGGCCAGCTTTCGTTTTCGACCAGTCAAACACCCGGGTGATGTCGCTTCAAATGAGTGAACATGCTCGATGTGTTTCCACTGTCATATGGCTTTCTTGTGCCACAATGCCTACACACAGTAGCAGTTTTGTCCACTGACCTCTTTCCTTCGTCATCATAGTTGACAGGGAAGCCAAAATGCTCCCATACAGGGGATTTAAGTGTCGCGGGGCGTTCAAGCTCCTCCTTTCCTACGCTCGCCATGTCTGCTCTCCTCCTACTTTCTCCACTGGCCGCAAGCTGTATGCGGACGGAGCACAACTGTTTTTGTTCCCCCCTGGAATCAATCCGCGGATCACGTGTGTCCCGAACCGATGACGTCGATCCGAACGGATCACGGATCAATGATGATCCGTTGCACCACTACCAGTTTCTGACACTGACCTCTCATTTTATTTTTACTGGACAATCAAAACCTTTACATTTTATTTCATTTAGTAAATAAATACCTGAGGAGGAGGATTATTGCATTTAAAGTAGAGCTGTGGTCATTTATTAAAGTAACCTATATTGTTAGAGTTACATACGTTATAAAAGTGACATAGAAAATAGTTGACATGACATGTGACTTGTTGGAAGACACACTTGAACATGTCAACTTGTCCTTTAACATTTGAATGACACAAACCTCCTGAGACACCAAATCCAGGAAGAAGAAGGTCCTGGAATCAAAGAACTAATCAACAGTTTGTAGTCCAACATGTGTGAGGAGGAGATATTGATCCTGTAATGAGGTCAGCAGCATCTTATTGATCTGTGTTGACATGAATAGTCGTCTGAATGTTGTGCTGACGTTTGGATGATGTCTGTAGAAGGCTGACATGATGAAGATCCACAATAACACAAGGACAAAGTCACTCTAGTCATTTTAGAGAACAGCTCATTGATCAGGACACATTTCAGACCTCAACACATCTGATTGATCATCAATCATTTCATCTTTTATTCTTTATTCAGATTGATTTACTTTTTAATTTACAATTATTTTAAACATTTAAACATCTTTGGTCCAATAAGTCTTTGGTTCAGGCTAAAAGCGGTTAGTGTGTAACCACAGACAGTACCAGGACCCCTGACTAGTTGGTCTGAAGTGAGTTTCTAAATCAAATATAAATGTAAATAATGCAAACTAATACTTTGTTCTAAACTCTGTGATAATGTTTTGGATAGATGGCGGTATCTAATGCTGCTGATTCCATTCATGGGTAAATGTAACAACAACTGATGAATCAATATGAATCCTTTTGTTCCAAAGAACCATATATATTGTATAATCACCATATTATCATTCCTATGTATATAATATATATTCTTCCATCTCTAGTGTTTGTACATTTGTTCATATATTAATTCTGTAAATATTTTGCTGATACTATTTTTATTTATTTTACTCTGAAGAGAAACAAAAATGGACTCAACGGAAGAGAAAGTTTGGTCAGAGCCAAAACCCTAGACAAAGGGATGTACTTAACATGTTCTTACAGACCTACATAGTAGCTCTACATTAACTGTGACATAACATAATTAGCGTTAGCATTGATAGTCGTTACATTTATATACCTGATCTGTCCGTATCTGCTGATCCGTATGCGTAGGCTTAGACACTCGTAAGCCAGGAAGTCTTTAGAAAACAAAAAGAATGAGCTTTGTGAAGTTGAACCATCTGATTTGTGAATTTGCAAAACAATCACACACATTCAGATAGCTAGGTACACATTTGTGAATGTCATGTTTCACGTGTGGATCATGGAACATGCATTTGTGACCATTTTGAGACTAATTTCACTCCATATTCATTCCTGGTCAACACACACATTGATGAGGACACATTTAAAACCTCAACACATCTGATTGATCATCAATCATTTCATCTTTTATTCTTTATTCAGATTGTGGGGCTGCAGTTTGTCAGAGATCAGCTGTGATTCTCTGGTCTCAGCTCTGAAGTCCAACCCCTCCCATCTGAAACATCTGAACCTGAGTCACAACAACCTGAAGGATTCAGGAGTGAAGCAGCTGTGTGGTTTTCTGGAGAGTCCAGACTGTAGACTGGAGGAACTGAGGTGAGTTCACTGTCTGTTACTGTTGTAGATCTGATATTAGGGCTGGGTGACATGGACCAAAAGTCATATCCTGATATATTTAGGCTGAATATCGATGTACGATATATAAGAATTACAAAACAACTTAATTAGTCCCACAATAGGGAAATTACAGTTTACAACAGCTTAGAGAAAAGGCAGAATAAAAAATAAGAGCATAAAGAGTAGCTATAAAAGATAAAGTAGAAAATTCCTGCAGAAAGTTTGACTGTGCTGATGATGCTGCCGTCCAGTTTCAAGTGTGCGTGGTAAATCATTTTTGAAGGAAAAACATCATCAACCCGGCAACAAAGTGACTGGATGGGTGTGAGTTTGATGTCATGCATGTTGGAGGGTTCAACAAACCAAAGGAGCAGGATGACGAGGATGCAGTAGGCCTGGCTGAGAGAGAGACACTGAGAAGGACTGTGTGAGGTGCTCAACCAAGGCATGAGAAATCTCATGCTCTGTTGCTTGTTCCATTTTTTCACTGCAGCTGCAATGACACAGAAAAACATTTTTAACAACACAATTGATAAGACAATGAACATTTACATTAAAGGGGAACTACTGTTTTTTTACAACCTGGACCTTATTTCTAGCATAAAATATCATGGTTTACTCACCAACATCACTTTCATTTGCACTTGTTCAGAAGATCTTTAGATCAGCGTGTAGCGGGCGCCCAGGCACCGAGACGCAGCCTCTAAATAACATTATCTGCCGTGAAACTCCTTCATTTCACCAATATTTAGTTATGATAGGCCAGTGCTATTCCCCGTTGAGTCCAGAGTTACCTGTTATCATCATTCCCCGGATGGTGTCTTCTGACCTTGACCATGTCGTCTCTGAAACCACCGCAGTGAAGTTAGTTTGAAGATCCGACAGACCTTGGCTCTGGGTAAACCTCTTTTGCTAGGGTACAGTATCTCCGTGTGTTTACTGTGTAGTCTGCAGTAAGAGTACACTTGAAATGTTGGAGTGGCTTGCTCGGAGTCGCACCGTACCCACAGCGACAAAGAGATTTACCCAATGTCTGTGGAATATCCAACTCTAAACTAACTTCACTGCGGTGCGGTCACTGTTGGCAGCAGCATCATTGGCAAATTTCTGCAGGAATTTTCTAGTTTCATTTTGTAACACACTGGGATATTGGATGATGAGGATTAGCAACGGTACTAACATTTCTGACACATTAAACTGATCAAATTATTACAGAAGACCTGCACCGCAGATTTGGAAATGATGCCGTTTCAGTTTATTTTCTTTAGGTATCCAGAATCTACAGGAAAATAAATAATAAATAATATTAAACTGGGAACATACCTCTTTTTTATTTCCCTCCATTCCTCTTCTCATCTCTCAGCTCCTGCTCCTCTCCAGCTCAAACCGGTTCTTTTCGTGGGCTTAAGTAGGTTTAACCAATGACAGTGTAGGAAGGAACACACGTTGAGGGCTGGCCAATGAGAGCCATGCTCTGCTCACGGTCCCACGTGACCAGTGGAAACACCCAGACCCATTAATAATAATAATAATAATAATAATAATAATAATAATAATACATTTTATTTAAAAGCGCTTTTCAAGGTACTCAGAGACACTTTACATAAAAAGAACAAAACAATGTGAAATATAACATTAAAAACAGGTTTTTAATGAACGAAGGGGCCTGGTTATGGAGGGCTTTGAAGTGAATACGCTGTGGAACTGGGAGCCAGTGGAGTTTCTGGAGGACAGGAGTGATGTGATCACGGGAGCAGGTGAGGGTGAGCAGACGTGCAGCAGAATCTTGGATGTACTGAAGCTTATTTAAAGTTTTGGATGGTGTGCCGTAGAGGATGCTGCTGCAGGAGTCAATTCTGGAAGTGATGAAGTCTGCAGAGAGGAGGATGTCATTGGTGACTTTCAGGAGGGCTGTTTCTGTGCTGTGTTGGGAACGGAAACCGGATTGAAACGGTTCAAACAGGTCATTTGAGCAGAGGTGGGCTTTGAGTTGTGTGGCGACAATACGCTCCAGTATTTTGGACAGAAAGGGGAGATTGGAGATGGGCCGGAAGTTCAACAAGATGTCAGAGTTGAGTCCAGGTTTTTTGAGGATGGGGGTGATAGCAGCCAGTTTGAGTGAAGGGGGGACTGAGCCAGACCTGAAGGAGGAGCTGATGATTTCTGTGATGAGTGTGGAGATGGCTGGTAAAGAGTCCTTAATGAGGTGAGATGGGATGGGATCCAGGACACATGTAGAGGTTTTCATGCCTATCATGATTCTGGGCAGGTCCCCTGGTGACACAGGGGAGAACTGAGACAGAGGCTGAGAGGTGAGGAGGGGAGGAGCAGGTGAGGGAGTGGGAGTGCAGGCCGTGGGGGCAGGAGAGGAGGACAAGTTGTTGTAAATGGTGTGGATTTGTGTTTGGAAGAATGAGAGAAAGGAGTTGCATTTGTCAGAGGTGAATGAGTTGGAGGTATTGTCGCTGGGCTTGAGGAGTTTATTTACTGTAGAAAACAGAGCCTTGGGGTTGGTGGAGCCAGAGTGAATGAGGTGAGAGTAGTAGGTGGAGCGGGCAGTACTGAGAGCATCCTTGTACTGCTGAAGGTAATCCGTATAGGCTTGTAGATGGACAGTTAAAGCGGTTTTCTTGTGAAGTCTTTCAAGCTGTCGTTTTTGTGATTTCATTTTGTGTAGTTCAGGAGTGTACCAGGGGGCAGAGTGGGTGAAGGAGACAGTTCTAGTTTTGATGGGGGCTAGCTGGTTGAGACAGGAGGAGAGTGTTTCATTGTAGAATTTGGTGACGTCAGAGGGATTGTCAGTTAACGGAGAGGGAGCAGATATTTTACTGGAAAGAGGCAGAAAGGGCTGAAGGGGAGATGGATTTGAGGTTTCTGAAAGATATTTTTGTCAGCCTTGAAGGCAGCTGACTGAATAATGGCTTGCAATATGAAATCATCATTAGTTTCACCCTGGAGCCTGTGGTAGACTTGTAGTCAAGACCACCTAAACCGAGACCAAGACAAGGAGGAGGGACGGGGGGAGCAGTGCAGAGAGCTCCGGGTCAGCAGCTTGATGGAGCAAGGATCACAGCGCTAATTTGAACTATATCCATAAACCAGATATAGTTTAAATACCGTATCACATTAAAACATAGATCCATATATTTATTAATGTGATATATCACCCAGCCCTATCTGATATGTTTAATCACCAACTGAATTTAATGTATTTGATGTAAAACTTTATTGTTCCTCAAAATGAAGACAAATACAAACTCATTTAAATAACTGTATAATGTTGAGCTTCATTCATGGTCAACACACACATTGATGAGGACACATTTAAAACCTCAACACATCTGATTGATCATCAATCATTTCATCTTTTATTCTTTATTCAGATTGTGGAGCTGCAGTTTGTCAGAGATCAGCTGTGATTCTCTGGTCTCAGCTCTGAAGTCCAACCCCTCCCATCTGAAATATCTGGACCTGAGTGACAACAACCTGAAGGATTCAGGAGTGAAGCAGCTGTGTGGTTTTCTGGAGAGTCCAGACTGTAGACTGGAGGAACTGAGGTGAGTTCACTGTCTGTTACTGTTGTAGATCTGATATTAGGGCTGGGTGACATGGACCAAAAGTCATATCCTGATATATTTAGGCTGAATATCGATGTACGATATATAAGAATAACAAAAAAACGTTATTAGTTCCACAATAGGGAAATTACAGTTTACAACAGCTTAGAGAAAAGGCAGAATAAAAAATAAGAGCATAAAGAGTAGCTATAAAAGATAAAGTAGAAAGTTTGACTGTGTCGATGATGCTGCAGTTAGTCTACAAAGGGAAGACAACTCTCTATTTTCGTTCGTTCCACGTAACACAGGCAGTGCTCAAGGTGGAAACGGGAACTCCTCAAAGACGGGAAGGAATTGGTTCAGCCATACTCCCACAGCGGAACGTCTTCAGTGCTGTCCTTCCTGGCACAAATCAACTCAGCAAACAAAAAACAAGTCATCTCAGGTTCTAACTGACCCTTCACAGTTCAAGAATAGGTCAGCACATAGCGTGTGATTCTTGCAAGCAGATACACGATAAATGTCTTTTACAGAAAACTCTAACAGGTATCCAGACGCTGTTTTCAGGAAAAGAAAGCCACACTTCCCGTGTCTCGTACAAACTTCCAAGCATTTTTTACTCCGCAGCACGGCCGAGTAATCGCCCATGCAATGGGAGCTAGTGCATAAGCCAGGTGTCAGCAAGTGAGGGAGCAGCTGCATGAGGAGGGAGGAGTGGGTGCTTGATCAAACCTATTGAAATGTAGATTTAGGCCCTGTCCACACGAAAACACATTTTTGTTGATGTTTTTATTTGTTTTGTTCTATCGTCCAGACGAATCCCGTAAACTCATAGCCCTGAAACGCACTTTTTTGAAACCGGCTCCCGGTGGATAAATTAGAAAACGCACTTCTTGTGAATCCGTCTGGACAGGGGAAACCAGAGATTTTGGAAAACGATGATGTCATCGCCACCATTGCCTCCATGGCCACACCCCTGGAGCAGCCTTCCACCTCTTATATCTCGCCAAACGTCTCATAACAACATCAACAACAATGTCGAACTACATGCTTGTGTTACTGCTGGAGAAGATATTGAGCCTTTTACACAGCGTTGTACGGGAAAGTCATACTGGAGCTCCCAGTTACCTGCCTAACAGAGGAGTTTAAGTGCACTAAAGTTAGACTGGAAATGACTCTTACTCAGTCAAAGGATCCAGTGGTTAGGAGCGTAGCGCCCACTATTAAGACAGGGAGGAAGTGGAAGGCAAAAGAGGCAGTGCAGCAAGCACAGGCAGCTCTTAAGCATAGAGATATCATAGGCCATGTACAGCAAGGGCGTGGAGGCCTAGGATGTGT
>SRSE01000213.1:372500-378186 GCA_005024645.1 Planiliza haematocheilus | reverse complement strand
TACATACTACTACTACTAATACTACTACTACTAATACTACTACTAATACTAATACTAATACTAATACTAATACTAATACTACTACTACTAATACTAATACTACTACTACTACTAATACTACTACTAATAATACTACTACTACTACTACTAATACTAATACTACTACTACTACTACTACTACTAATACTAATACTAATACTAATACTAATACTAATACTACTACTACTAATACTACTACTACTAATACTACTACTACTAATACTACTACTAATAATACTACTAATACTAATACTAATACTAATAATACTACTACTACTACTATACTAATACTAATACAATAATACTACTACTAATACTAATAATACTACTACTACTAATACTACTACTACTATAATACTAATACTAATAATACTACTAATACTAATACTACTACTAATACATACTACTACTAATACTACTACTAATACTACTACTAATACTAATACTAATACTAATACTACTACTACTAATACTAATACTAATACTACTACTAATACTAATACTAATACTACTAATACTAATAATAATACTACTACTAATACTAATACTAATACTACTACTACTAATAATAATATACTAATAATACTACTACTACTAATACTAATACTAATACTAACTACTACTAATACTACTACTAATACTACTACTGCTATATACTACTACTATATACTACTGCTATATACTACTACTATATACTACTACTATACTACTACTATATACTAATACTAATACTAAATACTAATACTAACTAAATACTAATACTACAAATACTAATAATACTACTAATACTAATAATACTACTACTAATACTAATACTACATAATACTAATACTAATAATACTACTACTACTAATACTACTACTATAACTACTACTAATAATACTAACTACTACTAATACTAATAATACTACATAATAATAATAATACTAATACTAATACTTACTAATAATAATACTACTAATAATACTATTCATAATACTACTAATGAAACACATTAGTCACATGAGTACGAGGGTTAAAACGAGATCCTCCACAGTCAACATGTTATTAATCTGCCTATGGACAGAAATTACTACATTTTTTGTGTAATGTCAGTCAGTCATTTTCTAAACCCGTTTAGTCCTGTTAGGGGTCACGGGGGTCTGCTGGAGTCTATCCCAGCTGTCATCGGGCAAGAGGCAGGGGTACACCCTGGACAGGTCTCCAGTCCATCCCAGGGACAATATTCACACTCACATTCACACCTACGGGCAATTTAGAATCACCAATTAACCTAACGAGCATGTCTTTGGATGGTGGGAGGAAGCTGGAGAACCCGGAGAGAACCCACGCAGACACAGGGAGAACATGCAGACTACACACAGAAAGGCCAGCCAGCCCATGGATTCGAACCGGTGACCTTCTTGCTGTGAGGCATCAGTGCTAACCACTGTGCCACCCTTTTTGTGTATTTTATTTTATTTTACTTTATAATTGTCTTACACTCAGCTGCTGTGACCGAGTCGTTTCTCTGGTGGATGAATAAAGTCTAATCTACCGACGACACAACCAGAAACAAATAACAGGACCTGGTTAGTCTGAGCCTGCGAGCCTGCAACCTGGCTACTAGCTAGGCTAGTTAGCATCTAGCTAACATGTAGTTTCATTCATTCATTCATTCATTCATTCATTCATTCATCTTCTGTACCTGCTTGTTCCAGTTGAAGGTGGTGGGGACTGTTGGAGCCTGTCCCAGAGGGGGGTCCACCCTGGACAGGTCCATCACAGGGCTAACACTCAGAGACAGCCTTCCATCCACAGTTTTATAATTATTATTATTATTATTTGTGACAGGATTTAACTTCTGTCCCTCTCACTGTGACGTTTTGTCTATTGAGTTTTCAGTAAACAGCTCTGATAAAGTTAGCTCTAGCTAAGGCTATCTCAGTAGCTAGCTTTAATTAGCTGGAGTAGCATAGCCATAGTTTAGTTTGAAAGTCTCTTATTTTAAATTTAAATTCTACTGAAAGTTTTACTTTGGTTTGAACATTAGGACATTTAGATGAGTAATGTTCATGGGTTTGTGTTGTGACAACATTAAGCTTCTGCATCAGTATGTTACTATAATAAATGATGTATATGTGCCACGGAACAGTTAGCTTTAGCTAAGGCTCAGCAGTTAGCTTTAATTAGCTGGAGTTAAAAACTACAGTTCAGACTTTAGCTTCAGTTTGTAGCTATCCTATTAAAAATGACAAAAGTTAAACATGTGACTGAAAATGAATTTAACAGAGCCCAGTAACTCTGCTTCTCGTAGCTAAGCTAGTTAGCTATTCTCCTTTCTTTCTTCATTGTGATAAGATTTGTGTGAGGCTAACTCTGACCTGATAGCTTTAACCAACTAAAACACACCAACAGTTAAATCTGTTTTCTTGTTTTTAGATTTTTTTTTTCTGCATAGAAATTTCAAAGACGATGAAATATGTGGTTAAAATGTGGTTTGACTAAATCACATTGTAAAGAGGCTGCGATAACATCTGCTTCTGCTAAGTTTAGCTTTTAGCGGGTAAATGTTCTCCTGTTATCTTCATTCAAGCTTTATCTGCTGCTGTAATTGACAGGAACAATAACAACATGTAATTATTAACCAGGGAAGAGCAATAAAGGCTAATTTAGCTTTAGCTAAGGCTAGCTAACGCCCTTCCAGCAGGTAGGTTTGGTTTAGGAGTTTTGTTTTGCAGATGCTGATGTCAGATTTTTAAACAATAGTGTTGAGTATGTGAGCGTAGGGTGGAGATGAAGGGTGAACTCTCGATAGCGTCCGTGGGCGGCGGCTGCGGTTAGCGTGTTTTCAGGAGAGAGGGTGGATGAAGTCATGGTGGTGAAGCTGGAGAAGCTGTTTCTCTGTGGTGCTGAAGAGAAGGAGGTGAAACTAACTACGACTATTAATGAACGCTTCTCTAACGAACGAGTCTCTGGACTAAACGCGTCTGCTGCAGCTGATCTGGGAGGAGAAGCTCACCGCCTCCGTCAAACCACAACGTCTCAGCTTCTATCTGCTCTCAGCATCAACACCTTCAGCTGTGGTTTCAGCTTTGGTCTGAATCTCATGGAACACCTGTTTACTCTGAGGATCTGGATCCTTCTGGCTTCAACACACCCCAAACATATACGTATAAATGTTCAGTCAGGATTATGATCTTTGTTTGTCAGGAAAATATTTATGAAGCTGGTTCACGTAATGAATGTGAGTGGATGTAATGATGTGGCCCCGGGCCCTCAGGAGGCTGGAGGGGCCCTCAGGAGGCCCTCAGGAGGCCTGTGGGGCCCTGGCTGTGTTCCCTAGCTGCCTCTGGTACCTGTGCTCATGCTGTTTTTGCTACGAGTCTATTTATGTCATTACACCTCCACCCATACATGAAACCACAGGGTGAAATCTCACTGAGCTCCTTTTGAGAGAAGCCACACCAAACTGAAGGAGCGTTTGAAGCCGAGCCTCCATCAGCCACATGAAGGCCTCCTCCGTAGTGCCGCCGAGCCAAGCGCTGCTTCCTGCCGCTCAGCTGGGTCTGACAGCAGCCTCCGGCTCAGCGCCGTCTTCTGTAGAAGGTGTTGCACGCCGTGCAAACGGAGGTTACGCTTGTTCAGAGATGACTCGTCACCACATCCTCTTCCTCCACTCACAGCTCGTCTTCATCTCTTCAAAACAACACAAACACAGCACCAGGGACCAGCACAGACCAGGGACCAGCACAGACCAGCACAGACCAGCACGGACCAGGGACCAGCACAGACCAGCACGGACCAGGGACCAGCACAGACCAGCACGGACCAGGGACCAGCACAGACCAGCACGGACCAGGGACCAGCACAGACCAGGGACCAGCACAGACCAGCACAGACCAGCACAGACCAGGGACCAGCACAGACCTTAGACTAGAGACCAGCACAGACCAGGGACCAGCACAGACCAGCAGAGACCAGGGACCAGCAGAGACCAGGGACCATAGAGCAGATGCAGGTGTGCATGTTTCAGTGAAGGAAATAAACCAGGATCCAGTGGAGACAGACTCTAAAACCATTAAAGTGTAAAGTAGTACCGGACGCTGAGGTTCTCCAGGATCTAGAGACGAGTTCTTTGTTTAAATGGAACATGTCGAGCATTTGTCGCCCCCTGCAGGCACACAGAGTAACTGCACCAGTGCTAATACATGCTAACGCTAGCTGTGCTGTCTCCTGTCAGACATTTCTCAGGCTCTGAATGAACCAGGTCAGAGGTTTAGAGCTGAACCATGATCTTTATTGAGTTTGGTTTCTGTCTAGAATCTCTTTCTGATAGTTTAGATTTGATGAACGTGACCTTCAGGGCAGATGCTAACAGACCAAAGCCACCTGAGCCACAGGTAAACCACCCACACACCAGCTGCTGCAACCGACGAGTGGTGGGAATGTGTTCAGCTCCAGGTTCACATCAGCCTGACGCTCGTCTGTCTCCAGGTGTCGACTCGCTGTTAAAAACATTTGCTCTGATTCTAAGAGATAAACATAAACTGGGTTTGTTTCATGTTGATGAATGAATGAATCATGTCTTCATAACCTGAGCATCTCTGTCATTCTTTACGGAGAACGTTGACAGAGACACAAACCTTCTCATGTTCCCAGAGGACGAACCCTGCAGCTAATGCTAGCATGTTAGCTCATGTTAGCATGTAGCTGTTAGCATCTCAGTGTAAAAATGAAAGAATTTCTCTTGTGTTTGTTTTCAAACTTGTTTTACTGTGAAATTTGCGTTTGCTTGTTAAAAACATGACGAAGAGGTTGATGAAGAACCGGTTCACGCATCACACCACGGCGTTTGAATCCGTGTTGTTAGCGTGACGTCACGGCCTCGTCACAGGATGGCACACGTGTTCAGACCACGGTCTGATTACTGATTACAAATCAATCAAGAAAAAAAAGACAGGAAGAAAAAACGAGATCAGGGTCACGGATCCAAACGTCCTCTAATCATCCACTAATTAAAACGCCTCCTTTAGCTCCTGATGAGAAAACCAGATTTACAGATTCTTCATGTTAACTGTTACAGATGCTAAATGTTAGCTGGCTAATGTTAGCTTAGCATAGCTCACTGGAATGGCTAGAGAGAGAAATCTGATCTGATCTGACACATGGCGGGATAAAATGACTAAAACGTTGGACAGAACAGCTGATCAGTCCACTGGGGGACAGGAAGACGCTAAATACTCACTCATCTGTAAATCCAGTTTTTATCGTTGGTTCTAGTTTCTTCATCCTTCATCGCATCTCTCTGCTTCTTCTGATCTACTCGCTATGATAAACACAAGGACTCAGTGCAATGGACAGGAGTTGGACAGATGAAGGACAGTGCTCAGACAGACATGCAGGCAGACAGACACGACTACTAAGAAGTGAGAGCAGTCTGGAGACGTCCACCGGAGCGGCCGTCAGACTCTGACGAGGAAGTCGAGGCCCAGGGAGGCGGGGATGTGCAGCATCTCCAGGCTGAGGGCAGACGGAGCGTAGGGAAAGAGGACGGGGAAGGTGTGTTTGGTGTCCACCAGCAGCTGGAGGGAGTCGTTTCTGTCCTGGAGACGGTTCTGAAACACAGGAAGTCGACAGGAAGTTGATCTCAGTCGTCCCCGTTAGG